>OY731400.1:55614100-55806844 GCA_963425845.1 Sphenostylis stenocarpa | reverse complement strand
TTTTATTTGTATATAAATATAATTTATTTATAAACTATTATCAAAAATTCCTAGTAGCTAAGTGGTTGGAGTATCGGTCTCTAACTCTAAAGTATTAGTGATCGATATAGTGATCGATTTGGGTTGGTTACTATTTCGGTCACTATTTGATGTTTTTGTTGTAGTGACTCTCATATTTATCTTTTTCACCATTTCACCATACAACATAAAAATGATAAGTTTTCTTTCTAGTATATTTTTTTTTTGGTTTCATCTCTATAATATAAAAATTGTAATTTTTTTCTTTAGTATTTTGTATTATGTTCAACAAGGCATATAAGACAAAAATAACAAATAAATGAAATAATTTGTGAGGTAAAAATAGTAAATAAATTTTATTTTTTTATTATTTTTGTTTATTATTATAAAAAAAATATGAAATATTGATATAAATTTTTTTATTTGTTATAAATTAGTTTGTTATTTTTAATGGTTTATGATGCTCCATTTGATGTTAAAATGCAAATAAACAAAATTCAATTTGAATTTTAAATATATCTAAATATAAAATTAAAGACTCATTTTTTAAGAGAAAAAATAAGATAGATGAAATAAATTTTATTTTTCAAAATTTAAATTCAATTAGTAACGTTCGACATGTAATTTTTTAATAGGATAATTAATTTTCATGTATTGATCTCTCATCTAAATTTTTGGTTCCACCCCTAATTATTGCATTATCAGCCATAAATTTAAGTCTTTTACTTTTACATCAAAATTTAATAGGACATAAAAAAAATTAAAATAATATATATATATAACTAAATTAATCATAATTTCAAATTAATTATTTTATATATATATATATATATATATATATATATATATATATATATATATATATATAATATATATATAATCTCTTATGATAATTAATTTGAAACTATGATGACTTTAGTTTAACTTTATATATATATATATATATATATATATATATATATATATATATATATATTCTTTGAAAACTAAATATAAATAGCCAGAAAGGAAGAGAAAATAAAATAGTTTGAATAACGTAGACAAGTTGACTTGATCAAGAGGTGAGTTTTGACCTATATTAAAAAAGTGAGAAGTTTATATAAAAAGACATTTTAATATTTAAATTAATAATAAAAATATATATTAATAATTTTTTTGATACATGTATGAATAAGATGATATAATTTATAAACTTTTTGTCACTGTTAATACTTTGTTTTTAAATATTATTATATTAATATCTATTTAAGATATTAATTTAAGAAAATATTTTTGTTATAATGATATAATCTGAATTATATATATATATATATATATATATATATATATATATATATATATATATTAACATGTCCATAATAATATTTCTTTCCCTAATAGTGATAGATTGAAACTTAGACGAATGAGACTTATTTACTTAGTTATTTGTTAGCCACTCAATCTTATATGTAATACGAATAATATAACACTAACATATCTTGTACAATAGCGGATTTTTTTGGGAGTTGAGAAGGATCATGACCTCCCAAAATTTTGTAACTCCCATATAATTTATAATTTTAACCCTTTAAACTTAATGATCATTTAATATATTTACTTATATATTTACAATTTTATCCTCTCATTACTACTAACTCTTATATAATTTATAATTTTGTTTCCTCAAACTTAATGATCATTTAATATATTTATTTATATATTTACAATTTTATCCTCTTACCTTTTCATCTTTTTTCACACATTTATATTTATTTATTATTTATTAATAATATATTATTTGACCCTAAAATCAATATTGAACGTCTATTTTATTTTCATATTAGTAATAAATATTGTTTCACTTATCACAATACTCTTCTGTTTCGCCAAGTGGCAAAATGTAGCAGGAAAAAAACTAGTACGGTAAGAAAGCAATGAAACGAGTAATGAAGAGGCACTCGGGATAGTGCTTGTGATATTAATGTCTATATTCTGTTACACTGAATTGGAAGAAAAAGGATAAGAGAGGTACAGACGAAAGACATGAGAATTTAGAAAGAAGGGAGATGAGAGAGAAGGGACTCAGTACTACAATGCACACTTTTTATTCCTCCCGAGAGGTCATACTTATGGTGAGCTCATCCACGCACGTAGCCTTGCAAACGAATGTTGTCACGCTTCTTTCTACCTCCTTGGCGTGGGTGCATGATCCAAGGAGATTCTTCCACGTGTCCTTCTTGCATAACTAACTTTGTCTTTTTCTGCCCTTCCATCATTTGCTCATCTTTTGATTCCTCAGCCACATTTTGTGCTCCTTGAATCAATATTTCCTCATTTGGCCAGTATGGGGCTGTTACATTACCTCCCCCATTAAGAACAACCTTGTCCTCAAGGTTGAAGTGAGGATAGGACTGCTCCATGGTTGTTCTATCTTCCCATGAGGCTTCTTCAGGCTGTTGACCAGCCCATTGAACCAAAACTTGTGAAATTTCTCTGCCTTTCTTGAGTACTGTTCTGTGTTGCAAAATAGCCTTAGGTTGCAAAGACAGTCCATTCTCATCAACTAACAAAGGAGTGGGTATGTGAGTTGTAATTTCATTGCCTTTGAATGCTTTCAGTTGTGATACATGGAAAACTGGATGTATCTTAGCATCCTCTGGCAGGAGAAGTTTATAAGCCACTTTGCCAATTCTCTGAATTATTGTGAAGGGGTCAAAATACTTCATGCTAAGCTTCTGATTTCTCCTTAAGGCCACTGAGTGTTGCCTATAAGGTTGTAATTTGACCCATACTCGTTCACCTTCTGCAAAACTAACATCCTTTCTGGTCTTATCTGCCTGCACTTTCATGTGTTGCTGAGCTAAATTCAAGTTGTCCTTTAGCTTGCTCAGTAAGATATCTCTTGCTTGCAGCATATCCTGAGCAGTCTGATTGGTATTCAGAGAAGGTGTATGTTTGATGAGGGTAGGCGGTGGTCTGCCATAAACTGCTTGGAAGGGAGTCATTCCTAAACTGTTATGGAATGAAGTATTGTACCAATACTCAGCCCAGGGTAGATACGTCACCCACTCCTTAGGTGATTGACTAGAGAAACATCTGAGATACATTTCGAGGCATTTATTAAGAGCTTTTGTCTGCCCATCTGATTGAGGATGATATGCTGAGGACATAGCTAGAGTTGTACCTTGTAGTCTGAAGAGATGTTTCCAAAACTTGCTAATGAAAACTTTGTCTCTGTCAGAAACTATGGTCTTTGGAATGCCATGATGTCTGACCACTGAAGTGATGAATGTTTCAGCAACCTGCAGACTTGTGAAATCCGATTTTAATGGTTGAAAATGACCATATTTTGAGAGTCTATCCACTACCACCATAATCACAGTATACCCTTTTGCCATAGGTAGTCCAGTAACAAAATCCATGGCAATGTCCTCCCAAATTTGAGCAGGAATTGGCAATGGCTGGAGGAGACCAGATGGCTGAGTGTTCAGATGTTTAGCTTGTTGGCAAATAGAGCAGTGTTGCACATAAGTTTGGATATCGTGCATCATCTTAGGCCAGTAGAATTCATTTTTTATTCTTGCTGCAGTTCTGGCAATGCCTGAATGCCCACCCACTGTGGAGTCATGATATTCCTGTAGAATCTGCTGAATAATACTAGGATTCTGAGGAATTATCAACCTTCCCTTCCAAAAAAGCAAACCCTCTCTGCAAGTAATATGAAGGCTACTAGATTGATTTAAAGTACAATTTTGAAGTTCCAATTGCCAATGGGGATCCTTAGAAATGGCAGTTCTCAATTGCTGCAAAAATTGAGGAACTATCTCTGACCAAGCTAAATAGAAAGACCTGGATAAAGCATCTGTTGCAATGTTATCCTCCCCTGGTTTGTATTCAATTTTGAAATCAAAACCCAAGAATTTGTGCAACCAATTCTGCTGTTCAGGGGTTTGGATTGTCTGATCTGCCAAGTGTCGTATGCTTTTCTGGTCTGTTCTAATAGTAAACTGGTGTCCAAGCAAGTAGTGCCTGAACTTTGCTAGGGCTTCTGTTATAGCAAATAGTTCTCTAGAGTAGGCTGATTGTTTCTGCATCCTTGGTGACAATTTTTTTGAAAAATAGGCTATTGGATGCTTTCCTTGACTTAGCACAGCTCCAATGCCTATTCCAGAAGCATCAGTTTCTAATATGAATGGCTTGGAAAAATCAGGAAGAGCTAAAACAGGTGCAGTTGTAACAGCCGTTCGCAATTCCCGAAATGCAGCAGTAGCTTCAGCAGACCAACTGAATGCATCCTTTTTAAGTAATGCAGTAAGAGGCTCAGCAATGTTGTCATAATGCTTTATAAATCTTCTGTAGTATCCAGTGATACCTAGGAATCCTCTCAATTGCTTCACATTCCGAGGTTCTGGCCAGTCTAAGATAGATGCAATCTTAGCTTGATCCATTGAAACACCATGCTAAGACACCGTATGGCCCAAATAGTCAACTTGCACTGTACTAAATACACATTTGGATAACTTGGCAAATAGGGAATGTTGTTGTAGGGTCTTCAACACCTTCTCTAAGTCCTGCAAATGAGCAGACCAAGTAGGACTATAGATTAATATATCATCAAAAAACACTAGGACACATTTTCTCAGCAGTGTTTGAAAAATATCATTCATGAGGTGTTGAAAGGAAGTTGGTGCATTGGTCAACCCAAAGGGCATCACTAGCCATTCATAATGCCCTTGGTGTGTCCGAAATGCTGTCTTGTGTCGGTCTTCTGGTTTGACCAGAATCTGGTGGTAACCCGACCTCAAGTCCAGCTTTGAAAAGAATTGAGCTCCATATAATTCATCTAACAGTTCATCCACAGTAGGCATGGGATAACTGTCTTTCACAGTGATATTGTTAAGGGCTCGATAATCTGTACAAAATCTCCATGTGCCATCCTTCTTCTTTACCAATAGGATTGGAGATGAAAATGGGCTTGTACTTGGTTGGATTATACCTTCCTCTAACATTTGCTGCACCATTTGCTCAATTACAGATTTTTGACTATGAGCATACCTGTAAGGTCTAACTTTGATAGGGTTTGAACCTTCTAGTAGAGGAATAGCATGATCCTGTAATCTCTGAGGAGGTAAGCCCGTAGGTTTGTTCAAAACCTTCCTGTAAGTATGTAGAAGCAGAGCTAATTCAGGATCTAAATCCTTGGGAAATTCACTGAATTCATCTTTAACATTGTCAGGAGTTTGTAATTGGACAGTGAAACACTCAGCTATAGCATCAGTATGATGAAATCTCCTGATGTGGTGAAATTGGGCAGTTTGAGGTAAAGGTGGTATGTCACCTTGCAGTGTTATGAATTTGCCATTCAACATGAATTTAAACTGTAAAGCACTATAATATGCCACATGAGGACCCAATGTGGACAACCAAGCTGCTCCAAGGATTAAGTCAGCTCCTGCAACAGGTAATAAATAGACAGGACAGTGTAGTTCATGACCCTGCACTTCAATTGCCAAATCAGGAATGAGTCCTTCAGCTGTCATGGAGTGGCCATTACCCACCATTACATGAAATTGTGTGGCAGGTTGTATTGGCAAGCGAAGAAACTGAGCCACTCGTGGTTGCAGAAAGTTATCTGAGCTACCACTGTCTAGGAGGATTCTCATAGAATGACCCTTAATCCTGCCACTGAATCTGATTGTGCCCAAGCCACTGTTGCCTTTTAAAGCATTGAAAGACAAGTGATGTTCCTGTTCAGCATTGTCCGCGACCAATTCAGTTGGTTGTATAGTATCCTCAGTTTCTGGAATTTCATTCTCCACTTGCATAATCATAAAATGCCTATTGGGACATTTGTGTTGGGGGGTGAACTTGTCGTCACAAGTATAACAGAGACCTTTCTCTCTTCTTACTTGCATTTCGGCAGGTGTCATTTTTTTTTATAGGGTTGTTTGAGGTGTTATGTGGATTTGCAGTGACTTGGTAAGTAGGTTTTTGGTGGGGGTTTGGTAAGAGGGGTGGCTGATAGTTGTGTATTTTTGGGTATGTGTATGAGGGGTTTTGATATGTGGGTTGTTTGTAAGTAGGTTTTGGCTTATAAGTGTATTTGTCTTCATAAAGTTTGGCCAGGGAAACTGCTTTGAGCAGAGATAAGGGACTTTGGGCAATTGTATCTCTCTTAATTTCTGGTTTAAGGCCACTGATAAAACAATCTAACAAGGCATCTGGACTGAGTCCATAAACACGATTAGCAAGTGAAATAAATTCCATGTAATATTCATTAACTGAGGTTGTTTGTCCAAGTTTAAACAAAATAGACCTTGGGCATTCAAATGGAGAGGGTCCAAACTCAAGTTCTAAAGCCGTTGTGAAATGTTTCCATGACTGAAATGGTTGCATTCTAGTTATCATCTGAAACCAAGGCACTACCTCTTTGTCTAAGTGCACAGCAGCTATAGTTAATCTATGATCATCAAGTGTATCATAAAATTCAAAAAATTGCTCAGCCTTAAATATCCATGATAATACTTCAGAACCATCGAATCTAGGAAAATCGATCTTAACATTTCTTACTTGAAAGGGTGGTTTGATCCCGTGTGGAGGGTCAGTCTGATGAGTTTGAGTAATGGACATAGATCTGAGCATCTCCTTTAAATCCTCCAGAGCTTTGTTTGTTTGTTGGTTCTGCAAGAAGTGATATGTGTCTCTTTGCCTTAAGAATGCAACAGTTTCTCTTAATTCCTTAAGTTCATTTTGCATATCTTTCATACGTGTGTTTTCTACCATGGCCGAGTCGATGAAAGCACCAAATGTAGCAGGAAAAAAAACTAGTACGGTAAGAAAGTAATGAAACAGTAATGAAGAGGCACTCAGGATAGTGCTTGTGATATTAATGCCAATATTCTGTTACACTGAATTGGAAGAAAAAGGATAAGAGAGGTACAGACCAAAGAGATGAGAATTTAGAAAGAAGGGAGATGAGAGAGAAGGGACTCATTACTACAATTCACACTTTTTATTCCTCCCGAGAGGTCATACTTATAGTGAGCTCATCCACGCACGTAGCCTTGCAAGCGAATGTTGTCACGCTTCTTTCTACCTCCTTGGCATGGGTGCATGATCCAAGGAGATTCTTCCACGTGTCCTTCTTGCATAACTAACTTTGTCTTTTTCTGCCTTCCATCATTTGCTCATCTTTTGATTCCTCAGCCACATTTTGTGCTCCTTGAATCAATATTTCCTCATTTGGCCAGTATGGGGCTGTTACACAAAATCTCCACAGTGCTTTGGCAAAAGCAAATCAAAAATTAAAAATTAAAATTTATCCTTGATTTTGATAACACATGCATCATGAAAAATATTATCCACACAGGATAAAGCAATAAGAAGCAATTTAAGGTGATTCCATCCACATTATCTATATATTAATCTACATCCACCACCGCAGCATCACATTCAAAGATATATCCAATTAGTGTAAGATAGAAATGATATCCATCCATTAAAATATCAATATTATTATTCTTACAGGAAAGGGGGTTTTCTTCGTATGATAATTATATTTTTAATATGATAAGTTCAATGAAAATTTAATTATTAATAATGTTTTTTTCATATAAATCTACTACACAAATTGATACCTAATTTAATCCTTCTTGTTATTCAATGCGTGTTTCTTCCTTATCCATAACAGACCTTTCTATCTTTAATGGAATTCTTTTACACCATGTGTAGCTTTGCTGACATAAGAAGATAACTACCAAATCACTCACTTTACGTCATTAACTAGAATGAGCTATGAAGAAAGCTAGAGTGAACTATAAAGACTCATTTTCAACCATAAATATTTATAGCACACCAAATTTTACTATACAATATCTAACATTTTAATGCAGTAAATTTTTATACTAAATTAAGTAACATTTACTTCTGTTTTTTCATCTTCAAGTAACAATAATTAGTAAACATATATTAAAAATATTAAAAAATATATTTACTAAATTTGTTAATCTGACACAAAATCTAGTCAGATTGGCAATCTACCTCGAAACTTTTGGTGTTTAGGATAATCCAGGTTGTCGTCACCTACAAAACCTTTGTGGAAAAAAGTATGAATATAAATTTAAAGTTTTCAGTGATTATAAATTAACTGGAGGCACGTCATGCACATAGAAATCCAACTTCACAAGTGCACACTATTGGTTTTGCATATTTTGCTAGCCTAGGAAAGTGGATTCACACATCAATCACAGCACCATTGGTTGATCCTTCTAGCTTTGGCAAATTGCAGCTATTGGGATGGCAAAGAAAACCAGATTTTAGTCATCAGATACACTTCAACCCACTTATTTATGCATATCATAAATTAAATATGGAGAACTTCATGACTATAAATACCAATGTTTGGCCTAATCTTTCCTACACTAGCACCCATTACTTTCTGCTACTTTCTATCTTCTTAAGCAAACATTATGAGAAGGGTTAGGTTTTTAGAGTTGATTTGCTTAGTCTTGGTTTTGAGTGCAGGAAGTGAGTCACGGCCTTTGAACCCAACAATAGTAAGGGGCGTGCATGGAACCTTGAATTGGGCACCCATTCTACCAATTGCAGAAGAAGGTGGTGGAGAACGTGATGCACAACGATTGAGTCCTGGAGGACCTGATCCTCATCATCATTAGCTTTTAAATATAAAAGTCTTGTACTATTTCATGAACTTCATACTTTTGTATAATATAATAATTCCCATGTACGTAACCTTCCCTGTCTTTTTCCTTCTTCTATTCTCATACAAATATCGATATCATGATCGACTTGTATGGAGAATTTCTGAGAATAAATTTTGTAATCGCACTTGGACTTTATGGAATACAAGACTTGTGTTTCGGAATGGAATTGGTGCATACAGTGGAAAGCATGTTGAACCCAACTGTGTATACCTTGTGATGGACACTATATATCATGATCAACAAAGTGCATGTACATCAATCATATTGTGTGATTCATCGTGCTGTGCGTATCTGGATTGAGGATAAGGTTTTCATTATTTTGTTTCTCTCTTTATTATTTTCATTCTTCTATTACTTTTCACTTTATTTTTTTCCTGGTCTGCTAACTAAATAAACTAATACTAACTCGTGTTCTTGAGGGGTTATCCGGCCTTAGCTATAATAGGACTTCGTGGCTAAATGCCCTACGTCATGACTAAAAGCCTAAAAAGTAGTCACACACAACGTGGAACATTGTATGTGTTTAATTTATGAGAATAAATAGTAGTTAGCATGTATCTTATTCTTCACATTCTTTCATAATGACGTACATAATTGGTTAGGTGTCCTCTAAAGTTAGTGACGTTGCCAGATTAGGATAAGTTGTAGCTTCCTGATTGACTTAGAAATTTTAAAATAATTTGTTATTAATACAGATAGGATTCATGGCGGATTACTACGATAAACTATGTACTTAATTAGAACATTTTAAAAAGATATTATTAAAAAAATCATTTATAAATAATGTTATTTCAATTTAAATCTTTTATATAAGTTATTTAACAATAGGGAGAATTGTTTATATAATTTGTTAAATAATTCATATATATAATTTAATTTATGATTTATTATTAATATTATTATTATTAATAACAACTTTTTTCTTTACATGTTATATCCATTCGAAATTTTTTTAGTGATTAACTCTTTTTAGAAAAGAATTTACTAGTGCATATATAGTGTAGAAAATAAAGTGGTAGCAAAATTAATATTGTAGCCACTGATATAGTATGATATAACATCGGATCACACCGGCAATAATGTAGTCTCGTGTATATTAAATCGGTTGCTGAAAAAGCAACTTTTAACACACCCACCCACCGGTCTTGCACAACTTGCCATTACCACTGTCGTGACCTACGACCACCAATTGCAACTATGAGTCACCTCGAGTCACCACGAGCAACCATCGGAAGCTATCTTCACCATGAGTTGTTAGCAAAAGCTCCAGTTTTTATCTGTAACACCCCTACTTTGTCATTGCCAACAGCAGTAGTCTGGCAAAAGCTGGGAGACCACCACCCGCAGATCCTCCTGCCAGCATCATAGAACAAAGGTCTAATCTACAAACACGAGTAAACAAATTTCTGTTTATTTTAAATTTTTACAGCGTCAAGCTACAATTATTTTGAACACAAGTTGATATATTCCCAAAATGTTCTCCTTTATCTCTCCCCATTCCCAAAGGTGACTGCCTTCTTGTTAAGGTCTAAAGACAAATATTTAATATAAGAATTGAATTATATAAGGTGACTGCCTTCTTGTTAAGGTCTAAAGACAAATATTTAAAGACAAATATTTAATATAAGAATTGAATTATATAATTATATGATGTAGATATTATAAAGACACATTGTCATTAAGGTTTGTTAGCACTAGTGCAAAAAAAGTCACCCAATTGTCGTCGCATGTAAAAATATTTGACGTAAATAAAACGCGGTAACAATTTTGTAAATAAGAGACAAAAGTTTTACGTCGCACATCCCAGCACGCGACGTAAAAAGCTTTCTTTTACGTCGCGCCACCCAGGTGTGACGTAAAAGAGTGCTTTTTACGTCGCGTGCTGGGATGCGCGACGTAAAAAGTCCCTTTTATTCCCCCCAAACCCACTCCCTCGTCTCGAGCAGCCAGGGTTTTTGAGAACGACGACGAGAACGACGACAACAACTACCTCTGCACACCATTTTCGATCAGTTTGACAGTGAAAAACATCAACATTGTGTGTCATTTTACGAACTTGATATTTCTCCCCGATTGGATTCGAGTTTGAAATAATTTTTCGTCTACACTCGAGGTTAGTGTTCTATGTCATTGTTATATGTCTAAATTGAATTCGTGATTGTTTTTGGGGATCTCAATCACGTTATAGTATGAATGTCTCCACTGGATTGTTATTGGAATGTAATTATTTGTTTATTTGTTTGAGTGCATTTTCGGTTTACACACTCCATTGTTGTTGGAACGTGCTTTGTTGTTTGTATATTAATTTCTTTTTACATATAATTTTTATATCTCTAGGAGTGACGAAACTTTATAACATAATATGAATCGAAGTTGGATGAATGCACGTCGTATTAGTGAAGAGTACGAAAAGGGAGTTGAGGAATTTTTGAAATTTGCTAGTGAAAATGAAAAAGCTATGAAAGGGACATATTATTGTCCATGTGTTCGTTATTTGAATCAAATTCATCATAAACTTGAGGATATACGTGATCACTTGTTTGTTTATGGTATTATTAAGAGTTATACAATATGGACATGGCATGGAGAAATATTAGACATCCCAACTGTGTCAACTACAGACAATTTTGATGAAGGGATGGATGATAATCTAGAGGATATGATACGTGATATTGGTGAAGAAAATTTTATGAAAGCACATCTATATGATTCTTTAAAATCTGATTTTGCGCAAAAATTGTACATAGGATGTAGTTTTACAAGATTATCAGCAACTTTAAAATTGTTTACTTTAAAAGCAAGAAATGGATGGACTGATAAAAGTTTCACCGAATTATTGGCGTTGTTGAAGGAGATGCTTCCTGAAGATAATACATTACCTATTCGTAACTATGAGGCAAAGAAAATATTATGTCCAATGGGTTTAGAGTACAAGAAGATACATGCATGTCCTAATGATTGTATATTGTACAGAAACGATTTTGCTAAATTAAAGATGTGCCCGACATGTGGTTTGTCGAGGTTCAAAAACAAAGTTGAGGAAAGTAGTGGTGAGGAAGAACTAGATGGTCCCCCTGCTAAGGTGTTATGGTATTTGCCAATTATACCTAGGTTTAAAAGATTATTTGCCATAAAAGAAGATGCAAGAAACTCGACATGGCATGCAAATGGTAGAAAATGTGACAATCTTCTTCGACATCCAGCTGATTCTCCACAATGGAAAAGGATTGATGAAACCTTTCCAGAATTTGGTGCAGAGCCAAGAAACTTGAGAATTGGATTAGCTACAGATGGGATGAATCCTTATGGAAATTTAAGTAGTAAACATAGTTCATGGCCAGTTTTGTTGATCATTTACAATTTGCCTCCTTGGTTATGCATGAAGAGAAAATATATGATGTTATCTATGATGATTTCAGGACCTCGACAACCAAGAAATGACATAGATGTATATCTTAGTCCTTTAATTGATGATTTGAAGATGTTGTGGGAAACAGGAGTGGATGTATTTGATTCATATCATGAAGTGAATTTCAGGTTGCGTGCAATATTATTTTGAACTATAAATGATTTTCCAGCATATGATAATTTAAGTGGTTATAGTGTGAAAGGTCATTTAGCGTGTCCTTTATGTCAAGAAGACACAAGTTATATCCAATTGAAACATGTACAAAAAACTGCATATAATAGGCATAGAAAGTTTCTAGTTGCTAATCATCCATATCGTAAAATGAAAAAAACATTTAATGGATGTCAGGAGAATGCAGTTGCATCAGTACCACGCAATGGTGAAGAAGTATATGAGCAAGTGAAAAATATTAATATTGTGTTTGGAAAGACCCAAAAGAAATCCAATGAGAAAAACATTTGGAAGAAACAATTTATACTCTTCAATCTTCCTTATTGGTGTAAGTTGGAAGTTAGACACTGTATAGATGTGATGCATGTTGAAAAAAATGTTTGTGATAGTATAATTGGGACATTGCTTAACATAAAAGGAAAGACAAAAGATGGAATAAAAGCAAGACAAGATTTGGCAGACATGGGTATACGTTCTGAATTACATCCACAATCAGTTGGAAAACGCACTTACTTACCTCCAGCTTGTCATACTCTATCAAAGAAAGAAAAGAGAAGCTTTTGTGAGTGTTTACGTGAGGTCAAAGTGCCACAAGGATACTCCTCAAATGTTAAGAGTCTTGTGTCTATGCAAGAGTTGAAATTAGTTGGTTTAAAGTCTCATGATTGTCATGTGTTGATGCAATAACTTTTACCAGTGGCTATTCGAAACATCTTACCAACTTCTGTTAGAATTGCTATTACTCGTTTATGTTTGTTTTTCAACGCCATTTGTAAAAAGGTAATTGATCCAAAAAAGTTAGATGAATTAGAAAATGAAGCAATTGTAATAGTGTGCCAGTTAGAAATGTATTTTCCCCCTTCATTTTTTGATATCATGGTGCATTTGATAGTCCATTTGGTAAGGGAAATTCGGTTATGTGGTCCAATTTTTCTTAGATGGATGTATCCTATTGAGAGATACATGAAGATCTTAAAAGGATATGTGAAGAATCAGTACAGGCCAGAAGCTTCTATTGTGGAAAGGTACATTGCAGAAGAAGCCATTGAGTTTTGTTTAGGATACATGTCAAAATCATAACCAATAGGTATTCCTAAGATGAGACATGATGGAAGATGTGAAGGTAAGGGTACTCGAAATTTAAAGATTAAAAATGTTAGTCGGAAAGAAGTTTACCAAGCACATTTATACATATTGAACAACACTGATGAAGTAATCCCTTACATATCACAACACATAACTGAAATAAAGGCAACACATCCACGAATGAATGAAAAATGGGTATTGAATGAACATAACAAAAGTTTCCTTTCTTGGTTTAAAAAAAGGGTATATGTTGAGATTAATGTTTCAGAAACACTTTTGAGACTTGCTTGTGGGCCTAATAGTGATCATTACATTTGGTGGGTATGACATTAATAATTATTGTTTCTACTCAAAAATAGAAGATGATAAAGGTAGAGTACAGAATAGTGGGGTCACAATTCAAGCTGAATCTATGCATTTTTCTAGTTCTAAAGACAAAAATCCTATCACAGCTTCTATGAGTTATTTTGGGGTCATACAAGAGATATGAGAAATTTATTATGTTACTTTTAGGGTGTCTGTCTTCAAGTGTAAATGGGTTGAAGGGAATACGGGTGTGCGAACAGATGACCTAGGATTTACTTTGGTTGATTTGAGTAATGTTGGGTATAAGGATGAACCTTTTATTTTGGCATATCAAGCGAGACAAATATTTTATGTCAAGGATCCATGTAATGAGAGATGGTCAATTGTCCTTGAAGGAAGAAGCATGCACGGAATTCATGAAGATGAGTCTCTAGATATACATGAAACACCTTCATTTTCAAGTAGACCATTTGATGACATAGTTGACAATGAAGTTGATGACATACATGCAATTCGAAGTGATCATGATGAAGGGATATGGGAAAACATACCAACATAATAGGTGTTTATCTTCACATTTTCTAGTTCTTTTTATTCAAACTTATAAAGTATGTTGACTTCATATTGTTTTGTTTTTCAGGATATGTCGGATTCCACATCTAGTACTGGTAGTGGTAGTGGCAGTGGCAGGAGCGGAAGTGGAGGTAAAGGTAGATTTGTCACTCGGTTAAAGGGGTTGACAGCAAGGAGGGTAGCTAGAGAGAAAACTCAAGTTGAAGTTGATCCACGTTCTGGTAAGGCATCTGACCCAAATGCTGCTAAGTTTAAGAGCTATTTGGGACTACTAGCTCGACACCATATTCCGATTACTACTCCATCTTGGGATAATGTAGAGGAAACCGAGAAGAACCTCATGTGGCAGGATGTTCAGGTATTTATATATTTGTTGAATACTTTATATATCATTATTAATTGAATTTAAAATTTATTGGTCATTTCACAGCAAAATTTTGATGTTCCTAACACTGAGGTGATGAGGAAGAAGATTTTATCCTCCATTGCCATTAGATGGAGGGACTTTAAGACTTTCTTGACACGGGAGTATGTATTTGGAAAGTTTCAAGATGAATCTCCCTATCTAAAGTATCAAATTAGTGAGGAGGATTGGTTACAGTTTTGTGCCAGCCGAATGGACCCCTCTTGGCAGGATAAAAGATGTGCTGCCCAACAACGTCAGAGGTTGAATGATGCACCCCATGTATTGTCACGAGGAGGGTATGCATTATTGGAGCAATGTCTCATGAAAGTCAGAGAAGAGTCAGTAGGAGTTTAGTCTACTGACCTTGCATCTCCACCCCCTTGCTATGAGATGTGGAAGGCAGCCCGGACAAAATCTGATGGACAAATGACTTCTGAGTCTGCACGAATCATTGCTCAGAAAATCGTAAGTTATAATGTCAATTTGAATTGATTCTAATGTGAAAGTTAGTGTATGACTTAATTATTGTTAATGTGTTGTAGGATGATTTAGTTGAGCAGAGCACCCAAGGATCATTTATTCCTCATGGTCGACAAGATATATTGGCGACAGCCATAGGAAAACCAGATTACTCAGGACGTGTGCGTGGTGCTGGTGGATCCTAGGGCCTTCGTGATTACTTTGGTCCAACATCACGAAGGACCACTACTGACTCTTGCAGCTAGGAGGCCTTGCATAAAATGGAGATGCAGTTTGAAGAAAAGTTAAATCAAATAAGGCAGTCCTTGCAGCAAGAGTTTGATGAGAAAATTGAATCTCTCGCCTACTCTCAGCAACAGACTCAAGGAACACCTCAAACAATTGAACATGATGTTGTTCGAGTCAGCACTAAAGGGAGTTGTGCTACTACTGCTGCTGATCTTTCAGGAGAATATACTCAGACTGATGCATCACACTAGTGTGAGTTATATGTTGAAGATGACCCCCCGCATCTAGTGGCTATTGGTCGAGTTTTTTAGGGTGGTTTAACCATTTATGGTGTCCCTCTACAGGCAGACTGGACACGAGTAGTAGTTGATGAAGTTCATGATGCTAATGCTCCAGTGTCTTTTCCTAATGAAGAGATTCAATTAGTGGGGCAGGCAAACGGGACATTCTTGGCTTGACCAAGACGTTTGGTTATGCACTATCAGCACAGACCAAGGTAATATATATATATATATATATATATATATATATATTGTCTATTTTCTCTTTTCTAGTATTATAATTATATAAATGTTTAATTAATTGTTATTATTTGTTTATGAGGACTTGCATCGTGCTAAGCATAAAAAACAACCTATTATTGATGAGGATTTGACAGAATGTGATGATGATCCCATCTCTATGTTGTTGACCATATTACCACAGTTGATGAAGAGACCGTGTCAGATACAATGGGATGTTAGAGTGTTTGGAATTGACAATTCCAGTGTTCCATTATACATTTCCTTGCCCGATGCTTTAGAAATTGCTGGGGGAAATTGCATGTTAAACATTTCCATCATACAATTGTGGGCAGTGTAAGTCATTCTCATTTATGTTTCTAAGATTATAATAATTATATTCAACTTATAATTAATTGTTTTAGGTACATTGACAAATTGAGTGTGGAACAAGAAAAATCCGAAGTATACGGATTTATTGAGCCTCAATCCATTCAAAAATCTGGAAATACAAAGGTTGAAATCCAACAATATATGCAAACATGGATGAGTGACTCAAAAAAACATATATATTTGGCTCCATACATTGAAGGGTTAGTATTTTAATTTGTATTTTAATTTATATTTTTGTAACTAATTTTTATGTCATACAATGTAGGTCCCATTGGCAGTTAATTGTAATCATACCCCGGGATTACACTGTGGTGTGGTTTTGTTCATTACATCGGAAACCGAGTCAAGAAATGAAAAACTTATTACAAGGGTAACTTTATCTTTTATTCATTAATTATGTTTTTAAATTGTAAATACATATTGAATAATATATGACTTTTCTTCACTTAGAATCGTGTCTGGAACTAATGTTCTAAGTGGAAAACCTAGAACAAAGACTTTGCAGTTCATTTATCCTAAGGTTGGAAACTTATTTATATAAGTGAATACCATAATTATTGTTTGTATTTAAATTTTGAAAATAACATTATGTTTTTTTCATCATTTCAGTGTAATAAGCAAATAGACTCGTTTGAATGTAGTTACTATGTTATGTATTGGATGAGAGTCATAGTTTGTGCGGGTATAATTGATTCTTGGACTGGAGGTAATTGCTTTTAACATTAGTTAAGTTTATTTAACTTTATTCATGTTGCATGTTTACAAGAGTCAAATTAATGTTTCGGTATTTCAAGATCCATCTCCATTACCAGAATATGATATTACACAAATTAGAGAACAATGGGCAAAATTTTTTGTTCAACAATTCTAGTACATAATTTTTTAAGTTCTTGTTCATATTATATTGTGTGTATTATATAGTTTAGGTAGCTTAGTTTGTATTAACTTTTAGTTTGTAATAGATTTTTTAGTTTGTATGTTTGTATTATATTGTTTTATTATGTAGTTTGAATTAAATAATATTATATTTTTAATTTACTAGCTAAAGAAAATTGAACCTCTGGATTGTCTGGTTGTAATATATATTTGCAGGTTTTAGTTGTAAAATAGAATCAACCCAATTTAAAAAAAAAACAGCAAATTTACATCGCATATACCATATGCGACGTAAATTTGCTGTTTTTTTTTAATTTCCGAAAGTTTTTACGTCTGTTTAGTGGTATATGCAACGCAAAATTACGTCGGGTCTTGATAGCTGACGTAAATTTACGTCGGGCTAAAGGGTCGGACGTAAATTTACGTCTCCCGTTTTAACGTCAGTCTTAAATACGACGTAAAAAACCCTAAATACCTGACGTAAAAGCCTCTTTTTGCACTAGTGTAGGGAATCGATTTAATATTTAATTTCTTTTTTAATTCTTCGAACCTTCGATTATTTAAAAGTTTAATCATAATGTCTATCAGCTGCTCTTTCGTCCCATAATGCTCAAGTCTTATATTCTTCTTCATTACTTCATCTCGAATAAAATGAAATCTCAATCCAATATATTCATTTCTTCCATGATGAATTGAATTTTTCGCTAAATTTATAACTGACTTATTGTCAATCTTCAATGTCATAATTTTCTCTGGTCTTCCAAGGACTTCATTTACCAAACTCTCGATCCATGGTGTTGAATAAGTTGTATAAGAAACAACCATGTATTTAGCTTTACAAAAGGAGAGTGTTACGATAGGTTATAACTTCGAGCATCATGAAATCAGTGATTTTTCAAATAGGAATACATAACACGATATTCTTGTAAAACCAACTTTATCTCCAGCCTAGTCAGAATCATAATATCCAACCAACTCTTTTCCATTATGTAGACCCCAAATCTTGCCCGGTCTCACAATAAAGATCAGAAGACCACCTTTTCGACGATGGGCGAAGCCTAAGAAGCCACTAGGAGAGACTATTAGGCCCCATACTAGGATAGGAGAGTTTTTTGGCACAAAAATAAGGTTTCTCGCCTTTTTGGGACGAGACCGCCGTCTCGCCTCACGCAAGTGGTGAGACCGCCGTCTCGTTTGGTGAGACGGCGGTCTCGCCACCTGCGAATGGCGAGACGGCGGTCTCGTTTGGCGAGACGGCAGTCTCGACCCTGTCAGACGAGACGGCAGTCTCGACCTGCCAGGCGCGAAAAACTATAAATAGGGGGCTCCATTCCCTCATTTCCACACACACACAGAGTTTCTCCTCCTTCTCTCTAGAAATCACTTAAGTTTCTCTCTCTAGAATCCCTCCGACGCATTTCCGGAGCTTCTGAGTGTCTTTAGAGTGTTTTCGAGCGTTCCGAGAGGTTTTCCGATGCTGTAGAGTGAAGGGCTGCCGCAAAGCACCCTAAGTTTTAAAGAATTAATAGAAAAGCTTGCTTCGGAGGTTTATATTCTCCCTCTCTACTTTTACCGTTTTAATTTTAAATTATGCAATAAATATTAGGGCCATGTAGTCGTAATTTTAAATTCCGCAAAATAAAGGGGTAAAAGCGTAATTTTCACCGGTTTAGATATTTTTAATAGCTGGCTTGTCATAGGGAACCCGAAAGGGGCGTCGTAAAGGAACTAACACTTCCTTTACACGTAACTAACTCCCTTACCCAACTCTGGTTCTAACTACCAAAGTTGGTTTTTTCGAAAACCAACGCCTTTTAACTCCTTTTCCGATGTTTCCGGTAAAAACATCGGTGGCGACTCCACAGAACCCTTCAAAACTAGTTCTTGGGTTAGCCCGGTTATCGGACAACCCAAGAACGCCCTTTCGAAAACCTCGCCCCTAGGTTCAGCCCGGTTATCGGACAACCTAAAGGCGTTGTAATCACCAAACGCGAAAATCAAGAGGGTCGAAACCATCGCGTCGCTCTGACCGCCTCTTTTTGACGGCGGTGACACATTCTAATGTATAGAATTTGATAATAAAATACCAAAACCAATTGTCCCTTTAATATATCTCAAAAACTCTCTTAGTTGTTACAAGATGAGATGTTTTGGGTTTCTCAATAAATCCACTCAGCAACCCAATACCAAAATAGATATTCGGTCTACTACAACATAGATATCTTAAACAGTCAATCATTTGTATTAAACAGTAGTATTTATAGGTTTCTCATCTTCATCTTTGTCAAGTTTCACATTTATCTCGACTGGTGTAATTGTTGTAATACACTCACTTATTCTAAACTGCTTGAGCACTTCTTTAGCATTTTCTATCATTTGCATGTCATGTCAAGTTTCTTGCATCTTCTTTCATGGCAAATAATCTTTTAAATCTAGATATTACTGGAAAATACTATAGCACCCTAGCAGGGTTCATCTATTTCTTCCTCGTCACTACTTCTATCAACTTTATTTTTGAACTGTGATAAATCACATGTTAGACACATATTTAATGTAGCAAAATTATTTTTGTATAATATGCAATTATTAGGACATGTATCTTCTTGTACTCTAAATCCATTAGACAAAGTATCTTCTTTGCCTCATAGTTACGATTAAATAATGTGTTATCTTCGGAAAGTTTCTCCTTCAACAACTTCAATAATTCGGTGAAACATTTATCAATCTATCCATTTTTGCTTTTAAATTGTCTTAAAGTCGTTGACAATATTGTAAAACTACATCTTGGCTACAATTCTTGCTCAAAATTAGATTTCAAAGAATCATACAGACGTGTTTTTTTAAATTTTTCTTCACCAATACTATGTATCAATTAGGTAATGTGTTATCTTTGGGAAACTTCTCTTTCAACAACTCCAATAAATGTTTATCAGTCTATCCATTTTTTGCTTTTAAACTGAAAAATCTTAAGTTGTTGACAATATTGTAAAACTACATCTTGGGTACAATTGTTGCTCAAAATTAGATTTCAAATAATCATACAGACATGCTTTTTTAAAATTTTCTTTACCAATATCATGTATCAATTAGGTAATGTGTTGTCTTCGGGAAGCTTCTCCTTCAACAACTCCAATAATTCAGTGAAACGTTTATCAGTCTATCCATTTTTTGTTTTTAAACTGAACAATCTTAAAGTTGTTGATAATATTGTAAAACTGCATCTTGGGTACAATTGTTGCTCAAAATTAGATTTCAAAGAATCATATAGACGTGCTTTTTTAAAAAAAAATTCACCAATATCATGTATCATCTCCTTTAAATTATCATTCATCCCTTCTTGTTAAGTAGTAAAAGTTGATGTAATTACGTTTTTAATTGTTATTTAATTACTTAAATTATGTTGATTCTAATCTATTTTTCTCCCAATGTTGGATGAATTTGCAGAATACCTTGGTACAAGAGCAAGAATCATAATTCTCAAGATAATTGAAGAAAAATTGAATGAAGGAAGAAGATTTTCAGCCTGAGATTCGTCCAAACGAGACAGATGCTCGCTTGAGTGAAAATACGTTAAAACTCACTAGAAATCACTCGCTCAAGCGAACATTTATTTGTTTGAGCGAAAATACGTTAAATCTCTCGGGAATTCAACCGCTCAAGCGAACATTTCTCACTTGAGCAAAAATCATCATTTTTCGCTTGAGCGAATGTTCCGCTTGAGTGAATGACGCGTGACCCAAATTTTTTTATAAAAAGATAAGATGCATTTTGAGTTATAGTTTTAGGTTTTGAGAAGAGAGGCGCGACAACTGCTCCAATTTTCGTCCAATCTTCAATTTTTCTTCAATTCTTCTTCATTTGGATCATTGTAATGACCATCATTAGTGGCTAACTTCATTCTCTTAGGATTAGGTGCACTTCCTTTGAACTCTTTTGTATCTTGGTGATGTTTTGAGATATTTATCTATGTTCTTGATGTTGTTATTCTTATCCTTTGTGTCTTTTAATGCTTTTTTCCTTGATGTTCATATATATTGAAAAATATATCTTGACATCCTTGATTAGGTTAAGAATATTTGCTACATTGATTGCTAAGAATTGTAATGGATGTATTAAGTGCTTAACACCCTAAACCTAATGCTGGAAAATCTATTAAATGTATGAGGAATCTATGTTTACAAGGTTTTCTTATGAATTTCATGTTTGAGGAATCAATGTGAATGATTTAAGTAGGTGACATCAACATTGATAGGTTAATTGATGTTATGAATTTGACCTAGCCATTATACAAAGGAGAGAAAAAGAATTAATCCAATTCTAAGTTCTTATATTTCATCTTTTATAAAAATACTTGATAGTTCTTTGTCATTTATTTTCAACCCAAATATTTATGAAAAACCAATTTTGTGTCAATATACTTAGTAAGCATATGACTTGGAATTTCTAGTGAAATCATTCCTTGTGGGATCGACTTTTATTTAATTGAAATACTATACTGCGATTGATAATATTGGTACGCTTGCCAAAAGACCAACACTTCAAAAAATTTTGTTGTTGACATAGTTAGAATGTTTAATATTTTTTTATGTTCATATTTTATAACTCTTAAAAATACCATAGACAAACAAGTGATCACATATATTCCCAAGTTTGTAAAAGTTTGATTCAAACAATAAACGTATAGACAATAATATGTCCCTTTGGTAGGTTTTCCATTTTCACAAAAAAATTTCAAAAAATCCTCAACTCTCTTTTAGTATTCTTCACTTATACAACGTGCATTAATCCAACTTTGGTCCATACCCACCTATGTTATCAATTTTTGTCACTCTTAGCTAGAGATTCAAACACAAATTCGTATTTAAAAAAAATACAAACAACAAAAAAAGTGGGATTTCAATAACTAAACCTTGAAAACATAATAATACAGTGTATAAATCGTAAATGCACTCAAACGAATAATCACAAACTACACCAGTTCAATTTCAATAATAATGCAGTGGAGACATTCATGCAATAACATGATTGAAATCCCTATAAACAATCACAAATTCAATTTGAACATAAAATAGGAGACATAGAACACTAACCTCAAAGATACAAAAAACACTCTAAACTCAAATCCAATCGACGTCAACCACCACAAATGAGACACAATGTAGTGTTGTCACCAATCATTATGGTCAAAATGTACCCTTGAAGGAGCTAGAATGGTCGTCGCAATTGTTGTCACTAAAAAACCTCGCATGCACGAGGAAGAAAAAACCTTAAGTGAAAATAAAACACGACTTTTACATCAACTCCTACAAGATCTAATGTAAAAGTTTCATCATTTATTTACAAAATTACCATTGCATTTATTTTTTAAATCAGATATTTTTTTGGTCCGATGAGAAATAAGTGACATAAGGAGCCTTTTTCACAGGTGTCGGCATCATCTACATGTGTTTAGTTTTTTTCTAGATAATTTGATCAACCCATTGTCCTAATGTTTGGCCACCTATTTGGATCAATGCTAAAGATCTAAATGTGGAAGATATGAAAAGAGTTTCAAAAACTATAGAAACACAATGCAAACCTACTTGACCTAACAAAAAGATACCAAGCCATATATGAATATAATTTAGAAATCTATTGACAGCGTCTCAATCATAATCCACATTGGTCACATTAGATGAAATAAAGGGCAATGAAGTGAAGTATAATATCTCAATAAATCTCTATTGTAGAAACAACATCTTATGAAAGGGAAATCAATCATAAATAGCTTTATAGTTAGCACAACAAATCTAGCACCATTTCTACTAATATTTCAAGAGCTCACTAACACGAAATATACTTACAAATCATCTAAATATAAATTAGTGTTATGTGTCAAAATAAATTTATTTGGATAAATAGAGTTGAAAGATGAAGAAATAAATAAAATTATGACCTAAATTAAATCATATCTACTTTGACATAATCCGTTTAGGTTATGACTTACATGATTTTATACTAGACTACCTTTATATTTATGAGTCAAGTTGTTTTATAGAATAATAATTATTATGGTGGAAATCCTGGTGGAGAGCATTGGAATGCTATAAAGAGGATCCTTAGATATATCAAAGGAACATCAGGTGTTGCATTATGTTATGAAGGACCAAAACTAGTTGCAGAGGTTATGTTGATTCAGATTTTGTATGTGATCTAGATAAAGGAGATCTACTACTGGTTATGTGCTTACAATTGCAGGAGGGATAATAAGTTGGTTATCCAAGTTACAGGATGTTGTAGTTCTTCCTACCACAGAAGTTGAGCACATGGCAGGAACTCAGGCATGTAAGGAAACTATTTGGATTAGGAAGGTAATGGAAGAACTCGGGCACAAACAACAACAAATTATTATGTATTATGACAGTTAGAGTGCCTTGTAGATTGTAAGGAATCCAGCCTTTCATTCCAGGACAAAACACATAGGAATAAGATATCATTTTGTTAAAAAAGTAGTGGAAGAAGGAAGTGTGAATATGCAAAATATTCACATAAATGAAAACCTAACAGATTTTATGACAAAGTCGATTAGTGTTGTTGAACATTCAAGGACTTGACGTTGAACTTACATGGACATGAAGCTTGTTGATTTTGATGATGATTCAAGAACAAAGAACTTAGAGATTTGAAGACTTGTTTTATAGTGTAATAACTCTGTTTTGATTAGTTTGAGTCTGTAATATTAGAGTTTAAGATAGCCGGTACATAGTCTGCACTTTAGAATCTTCAAAAACTCACATTTATCAGTTTGCCTCGGCTTTAATCGATTAAATGGTCAAATAATCGATTATTACAGTGAGAAAAACCATTTTCTATATATGTTCACTGTAATAATTGATTAACACACCTGTTAATCGATTAAAACAGAGAGTTTTGGGGTTTTGTTGATTTTGGCTCTGTAATAATCGATTAACACTTCATTTAATCGATTATTTCAGTCAGATTTTGATTTTCAACTTCAAATCAACCCTATTTTCGAAAACCCTAATTCCAAGACTCCTAGTTCCAAAAATCCCAATTCCCAAACCCTAATTTCTCTACTTAAGCTTCTCTATGGCACTCAGAAAAATTGAACAACCTTTTTCAAACAAAAGTTAAGTGCTGTGAGTGCCAGAGAACTGTTTGTTGGAGGAAAAAGGGGCTTT
The DNA here is from genome assembly GCA_963425845.1 of Sphenostylis stenocarpa. NCBI lineage: Eukaryota > Viridiplantae > Streptophyta > Magnoliopsida > Fabales > Fabaceae > Sphenostylis > Sphenostylis stenocarpa. Next base: position 55,782,515 of record OY731400.1, on the reverse strand, counting down.
TGGAACCTAGTGTGGGCTAGAAGCAATAAGAATCACTAAGTGGAGTTTTTAGTGGATTGTGTGTTGTGCCGTCTCTGGGGAAAGATGTTCTTCATCTCTTATGGATTCAAGAGTGGTGTTTTCTTTACTTTGTATTTTCAATTGTTATCTATTTGTAACAACTTTGATTATAGTGACAGCGTTAATCCTCTGTTTGAGTGATTAGCAACTGGATGTAGGGTCTTTTGATCCGAACCAGTATAAATCTCCTGTGTAAGACTCTATCTCTATCTTATTTACGTTTACACAGTTTTTTAATCGGTAAAATTTTGGGAAAATTTTGAAAACCTAATTTTTGTTAAGAAACCAATTCACCCCCCGTCTTGGTTTTTGTCCGACCACGCGAACATTTCACTGCGCGATTCTAACAAGTGGTATCAAAGCTTGCTTTGATAGTCATTCAAACTTTTCGAAAATGGCCGGACAAAATCAAACTTTTGCCGAAGGTGCGTCTATCAACAGACCCCCAGTTTTTGCGAGTCAAAATTATCCTTTCTGGAAAGTAAGAATGAAAATCTTTTTAGAGTCTGTTGATAGAGGCATTTGGGATGCTATTTTAAACGGTCCATATGTTCCTAAAGTTACTGAGAACGGTGTTGACGTTCCCAAACCTTTTTCTAGATGGACAACAGAGGAAAACAGAAAAGCACAATTTGACGTTAGGGCTAAAAATATTATTTCATCTTCTTTAACCTTTGACGAGTTTTACAAGATCTTTGTTTGTAAAAGTGCTCAAGAGATGTGGGAAAAACTAAGAGTAACTTATGAAGGAACCGATGATAATGACGCGATTTCGGAATCAAGTGACTCAGAAATAGAAGCTAACATTTGCTTGTTGGCAAAAGACAATATATCTTCTGACTTTGAGGTTAGTGATTCCGACTCATCCTCAAGTGATGATGAAAATGATTTTGATGAATTACAAAATGCATATGAAGAATTGTTTAATGCTTTTAAGGACTTGAAAAATGAATACAAATCTGTGAAAAAGAGTTTGAATAGATCCAAAAAGGAGGTGGAGTCCTTAAAAACGAAAATTGTATGTTTAGAGGAAAAGGAGTCATTAAAAACGAAAATTGCATGTTTAGAGGAAAAGGAAACCTTAGAAAAAAAAATTGTATGCATAGATGAGAACGATGATAAGAATATAGTATGTGCATCTTGTAAAGAGTATGAGTATGACATAGATATACTTAATCATCTACTTGATAAAGCCGAAAAGGAATTGAGTAATAATAATAAAGTTGTTGTAACTCAAAATAGTGTAAACCATCAAGTTTCTTTGAGAAAGCCTAAAACTAAAAAGAGAAGAGTATGGGTGGAAAAAGGAACTAAATCATCCATTATTAGAAGTGCATCATTTTCAAAAGCTACATCTAAAGTATGTTTTTATTGTATGAAACATGGTCATATTTCAAATAGATGTAAAATTAAACATTTTGTAGTTCCTAAAGGAAAATATATTTGGGTTCCAATAGTTAAATGATTTGTGTGTCTCTAACCCCAAGGACCCAAAAGTTATGGGGACCTACGATTACTATGTTCTTATTTTGTAGGAAACTTCCAAATCAAAGAAGTCTATGTGGTATCTTGATAGTGGATGCTCAAAGCATATGACTGGTGATAAAACAAAATTTGTGAGTTTCAAAGCTAAAGAACAAGGATATGTAACTTATGGGGACTGTTAGAAAAAGAGGCTGAGATCAAGAGGGGGGGTGAATTGATCTTTGAAAGATTTTCGCAAATTACAGATTATCTATTTCAAAGATTATGAAATCTGACCAGTTTTTGAATCATACAGCAAACAATCAAAAATAAATGCAGTCACAGAATTAAAGAAGAGAAAGGTTTAGAAAGATATCACCAAGGTTTATACTGGTTCACCCAAACCCAGGCCTACATCCAGTCTCCAACAAAATTCCAGCTGGGTTCCACTAGATTGAATGTTTTACAGATTACAACCTTAACCTCACACTCAATCTACCATAAGAACCACAATTCCAGTTCCTGCACCTAACCTTTCACCAAGAACCAAATTCCAGTTCTTAACTTACCCTGCAGCCAAATTCCAGCTACAGAAACCAGTGCCCACAATTCCAGGCACCCATAATATAGTAAAAGAAAGTAAAGAAACAAACAGAAGAAACTAAGAACGCTCAAACCAGTTTTATGCAGTTCTGCAATATGTTGTTTCTTCTTCAAAAGAATGCAATTTTTCCTCAAGAAAGATCTTTGATGAACTTCACAAAAAGTAACATAATTCTTTCTTGATAGTATCACTTTTTGATTGCTTGATTGATTGCTAAAAGATGTATATCAGATGATCTTTAAAAAGTTCAAGCAATACTGTTTTTATAGAAGATTTTCAAAACTGCTGGTTTAATTAATCTGTTAAAATAATCTTTTAATCTGTTAAAAGTCTTGTTTTAATCTGTTAAAACTTCTTTTAATCCATTAAAACGTTCTTGATTATTTTCCAAATTTGTTTTAACTGATACGACAACGTTTATATCAATTAAAACTCTTTGTAAAAAATCTTTTAATTTGTTTTAATCGATTGTTTCGTGTTTCAATCGATTAAAATACTGCAAAACTTTCTTGTAAACTTTTCCAAGTGATTTTAACTGATAAAAAATCGTTTTAATCGATTAAAACGCTAAGTTCAAGTTTTCTTAAGTTGATTTAATCGATTGAAATGTAGTTTAATCAATTAAAATAGTTCTGATTGGTCATAACCCAATTCTGATCGATCATATCTGGTTCTGATCGGTCATAACTCAATTCTGATCGATCATATCTGGTTCTGATCGGTCATAAACCCATTTTGATCAGTCAAACAGTACTCCAAGTGGTTTTAATCGATTATTTCGAAGTTGTATCGATTAAAATACTGCCAGAACACTTCTCTGAACATTTTAAGTGATTTTAATCGGTTATTTCGAAATTGTATCAGTTAAAATACTGACTGAAGGTTTTCAAAACTTCCCTTAATGAAAACAATCGGTTATTTCGAAGTTATATTAGTTAAAACCTTGTTATAAAAGTGTGAAGAACATTTTAGTTGATAAAACTTATATTCTATTAGTTAAAATAGTTGATTAAGAAAGCTTTTATCAAAATACATTGGTTCTGACCATTTAATTTCTTTTAGAGGCATTTTGCAAAAACTTTTAAGTGAAGAAACCTCATGCAGCAGAAAGATAAAAAAGATTATACCTAAGCGGAACTATAGACACACTAATCCTTCTACTCTTTTATCCAAGTGACCTTTGACTGCCACAAAGTAGCCTTTGACTTTATTCTTGACTTCATCAAATCAACAAGATCTTTGCCAAGGTAATTCAATAAGATCTTCATTACTTTCAGTCTCCCCCTATTTGATGAAGACAAACATCATTTTGAAAAATAACTCTGCAGAAGAAGTCACTTGATAAAATAGATTAGTTAATCAAAAAGTTAATCAATTTATTCATTTCTCCCCCTAAATTGTTGCTCTCTTAAAGAATTATTTCTCCCCCTAAATTTATCAGAAGTAAAGCAATTATTTCTCCCCCTTTTGACTTCATCAAAAATAGGGAACAGAGGAACAACAATATGCATGGTATGTATCAGGTATTAGATTTCGAAAACAGTAAAAATATGGATATGATACCTTACTCATGTGAAGATTAATCAAAGTTGATCCAAACTTATCTTCATTAACACGTTTGTAATGAATACAATTAACACGTGTAAAGATAAGGGAACCATGCTTTAGTAGCATGTTACAAGAACAACCATTAACTAAAGCCTTTAATTTTTCTTCCCAGAGTAAAAATCGATTAAAAACAGGATAAAATCGATTAAAAAGTTCTTTTTAATGGTTTTAATCGATTGAAATTATGTTTTAATCGATTAAAACAGTGATGAATTTTGAAAGTTTAAAAACATAAGTTGATTTAATCGATTAAATCGACATTTAATCGATTGAAATAGTTTGAAAAATGTTGTATAAGTGTTTTTAATCGATTTACAGCTTGTTTATATCGATTAAAACAACCAGTTTTAAAAACTAAGAAATGTTTGATGTATCTTAAACATCTGATTCAGTACGAATTTTGTAAAACCGATCATTTAGGAAAATGTTTTACTATAATATCAACTACATTGATTAGGTTTTAACCAATGGAACTATAAAAATCAGAGTAGTATCTTATCTGCTGATTTAACTGATGTAAAATGGTTTTAGTTGATACAAACATATGACATATAGGTTTAAATCGATTGATACGCTAGTTAATCGATTGTTTTGATGTGAATTCCTATGAAAATGTTCTTTTAATCGATTTAATCGATTAAATCTATATTGTATCAGCTAAAATTATCTTAGATTTATGTTTAATTTTACCTAGGCTATCTTACTTCAACTTAAAACCTTAATCATATTAAGCAAAGTAAAAAGATTGTGTCTGGTATAAAACCAGTTAATATTACATACCAGAAAAATAGTAGTAAAAGAAATAAGCCATAAGAAAAAGATAGGAAGGGACCCTTTTTATCCACAAATTCAATCATCCCAGTTTCCTTGGTTGAGCTGCATATCTTCCAGTTTGGTGTAGATATCAGCAATCTGGTTTCCAAGGTTGGTGAACTGATTATTGGTTTGCTGAAAATGTTGATATGTCATCTGCATGTGCTTTCTCTGGTTTTCCTGCATTGTAGCCATTTGAGAAAGCATTGTCCTTTCAAATTGAGACAGAGGAGTCCCACGGTCAGGCTGCTCCATGTAGGGAATGATCTCCATATTTTCATATGAAGCTTGACCACTGGTAGATTCGGGAACCTCTGCAGCAGCTGGAGAGGAAGGAATTTGACCTTGCTCATCTTCTTCATCATTGTCTTCCTCATCCTCAGACATTCCAGCATCAACCTTAGAAATCCATTCATCATCAATTTTGATATACCCCATTTTTCTCAAAGTGGAGTCATCAATCTCATTTGATGCCTTAGGAGTTTCTATGCTTTCCCCTGTAAGATCAACTTTAAAATATCTAAAGAAATTGTTAATCAACATGGCATACGGCAGTTTGTAATCTGCCAACCTTTTGGCCTTCAACATGTGATCTTTAATCACATAAATCCAATTTACCTTAATATTATTAGAGATGCAGTACATGAGGGCAAGATCTCCCTCATTAAGTATTGCATGATTACTTCCTCTTGGAGTAAGCATCCATGCCACAATAAAAGCAAGCAGTCTATGTTCAAGTAAGAGTTTTCCAGCATTTAAAATTCTTACCGAATCATTTGGATCCTTAAGGCAAGACCTGAAAAACTGTATCTTGTTGAAGTCAGGTATTTCAGAAATATTCCCTCTGGACACTTTGACACCTCTATCTCTTAGACTAGCAATTTGTTCCCACATAGAAGGAGTAATTTCCATATTCACTCCCTTCACTTGAGATCTGATTGTTGAACCATTCACTGTTAAATTTGAGTAGAAGACCCGAACCAGATCAGGTTGAATATTCCCTGTGAACTCCATGAAGGTTCTCAGCTTTTGACTTTTCAGTTTTCTTCTTAACCCCGTAAATCCTTCTTCATCTAGCCACTTGAATTTAATAAAATTTGGAATTACAATCTGTTTTTGACTAAACTCAGTAATGAAAGTGTTCATTTTTCCAATATCCCCGTCAAACCATGCTTCTAAATGACCACCAGGATTAGCAGCAGAGGAGGATTCCCCTTTTTGCTTCTTTCTTGACTTTGATCTCCTCAGCATGTTGTTGTATAGTTTAGAAAAGAGTTTTCGAAACGTGAGTACAAGAAAGAAGAGAGAAGAAATTTGAACCAGAAACTGAAGAATGAGAATAATGGATTTCAAGTGAGCACAATGAAAAGTCACGGATGTTAATTTTCATGAATAGCAATTCAATTTGACAAAACCTGCAGAAAAACAGCTTTAATTGCACATGTCCCCTTGACTGAAGGCAGAGGCGCAGATTTCTGGACAGTGGGTACATCACCTAAAGTGTTCTTTGGAAGAAGTTTTGACTTGGTCAAAGAATATTTTTAAGTGCTTTATGCAGATCCCGATTAACACACAAACTTGAAGTTTTGACTTTGATTTACTGACTAATTTTCAATTGGAAGTTGTAAAAATGGTTTTCAGGAACAATTTAATCGATTAATCAGCAAATTAACCTATTAATTTGATTTTTAATATTAGGTTTTGAGACTATAACAGTAAAGTAATCGATTAATACATAACAGAATCGATTAATTTTGTACTGGAGAAATTAATAAAATGATAACAAAATTTTAACCGATTGAAACGAAAAAGAATCGATTAAATTTGACATCTTAGTGATTTTAGTTGATATAACTCCTTTTTAATCGATTAAAACAGCTAAACTAAAAATTCTTGACAGTATTTTAATCGATTAATTCGAATTTTAACCGATTAAAACTGCACGGACAACTTTTCTGGTATTCTCAATAAGTGATTTTAATCGATTAAAACTGTTTTATATCAATTAAAACATTCAGTTTATGAAACCAGAACCTGATTTTCTGTTTTGAACATCAAGGGACTTCCAGATTTTGTTCCTGCAAAACAGATTTAGCATATTTCTGGTCCCCTTTTTATAATTACTGGGTCCAATCATGTTATATGAAATGAATTTTTGGGAATCCATTTAATTCTACCTTTAGGAATAGCATATTTCCTAATTCTACAATACTTCACAGAATGCTCTTTTTTCATGCAGTAAAAACATCTAATAAATGGAGATGACATAGATTTATTATGTGCAAAATAGTTTTTAAATGCTCTAGTTTTCTTTCCAATAGAAGGTATAAAACCTATACCACCACGATCAATAACTAATTTTTGAGAATCAAGTATCATATCAAGACTAGTTTTTCCTTGTGCAAGTTTAGATGCAGTTTTTATTAAGTATGATAATTTTTTTTGTAACTCAGGACAGTTTTTGCAATCTTTAACATTACACATGCAATCAGAATTACTACTTAATTCCAAATTTTCATTCTTGGTTTCTTCATCAACTATTTTCTTTTCAAGAACAGTGATCTTGTTTTCTAATAAACTATTCATGCTTTTTAATCTTTTATTTTCAGTTTCTAATCTTTTAGCTACTACATGCATTTCATAAAAAACATCTTGTAATGAACTATAATTCATAGTGGTTGTTGAGTCAGAACTTACACTGGTTATTGGCGAATCTGAGTTGACCATTAAGCATATTTCTGTTGTTTCTTCATAGGTCATTTCAAGGATCTTCCACATTTGTGCAGCAGTTTGACAATGTGCTATCCTGAAAAAATCGTTTCTGTTAAGTGCAGATATGATGATATTTTTGGCAATACAATCATCTTGGATTAATTTCTTTTCACAGTCATCTAAGCTAGACCAATCTTTGTTAAAAATATCAGTTTCTTGTTCAATGATATTCCAAACATTTATACTAACAGATTCAATAAAGATCTTCATCCTAATCTTCCAAAATGGATAATCTGTTCCACAAAACAGTGGAGGTCTATCAATACAAGCACCCTCAGAAAATTTATTTCCAGCCATAGATCGAAAGTCTTGAATAACTCTCAAGAACCTTGCTCTTGATACCAATTGTTAGAAAAAGAGGCTGAGATCAAGAGGGGGGTGAATTGATCTTTGAAAGATTTTCACAAATTATAGATTATCTATTTCAAAGATTAAGAAATCTGACCAGTTTTTGAATCACACAGTAAACAATAAAAAAAAAATGCAGTCACAGAATTAAAGAAGAGAAAGGTTTAGAAATATATCACCAAGGTTTATACTGGTTCACCCAAACCCAAGGCTACGTCCAGTCTCCAGCCAAATTCCAGCTGGGTTCCACTAGATTGAATGTTTTACAGATTACAACCTTAACCTCACACTCAATCTACCACAAGAACCACAATTCCAGTTCCTGCACCTAACCTTTCACCAAGAACCAAATTCCAGTTCTTAACTTACCCTGCAGCCAAATTCCAGCTACAAAAACCAGTGCCCACAATTTCAGGCACCCACAATACAGTAAAAGAAAGTAAAGAAACAAACAGAAGAAACTAAGAACGCTCAAACCAGTTTTATGCAGTTCTGCAATATGTTGTTTCTTCTTCAAAAGAATGCAATTTTGCCTCAAGAAAGATCTTTGATGAACTTCACAAAAAGTAGCATAATTCTTTCTTGATAGTATCACTTTTTTATTGCTTGATTGATTGCTAAAAGATGTATATCAGATGATCTTTAAAAAGTTCAAGCAATACTGTTTTTATAGAAGATTTTCAAAACTACTGGTTTAATTAATCTGTTAAAATAATCTTTTAATCTGTTAAAAGTCTTGTTTTAATCTATTAAAACTTCTTTTAATCCATTAAAACGTTCTTGATTATTTTCCAGATTTGTTTTAACTGATACGACAACGTTTATATCAATTAAAACTCTTTGTAAAAAATCTTCTAATTTGTTTTAATCGATTGTTTCGTGTTTCAATCGATTAAAATACTGCAAAATTTTCTTGTAAACTTTTCCAAGTGATTTTAACTGATAAAAAATCGTTTTAATCGATTAAAATGCTAAGTTCAAGTTTTCTTAAGTTGATTTAATCGATTGAAACGTAGTTTAATCGATTAAAATAGTTCTGATTGGTCATAACCCAATTCTGATCGATCATATCTGGTTCTGATCGGTCATAACTCAATTCTGATCGATCATATCTGGTTCTGATCGGTCATAAACCCATTTTGATCGGTCAAACAGTACTCCAAGTGGTTTTAATCGATTATTTCGAAGTTGTATCGATTAAAATACTGCCAGAACACTTCTCTGAACATTTTAAGTGATTTTAATCGGTTATTTTGAAATTGTATCAGTTAAAATACTGACTGAAGGTTTTCAAAACTTCCCTTAATGAAAACAAACGGTTATTTCGAAGTTATATTAGTTAAAACCTTGTTATAAAAGTGTGAAGAACATTTTAGTTGATAAAGCTTATATTCTATTAGTTAAAATAGTTGATTAAGAAAGCTTTTATCAAAATACATTGGTTTTGACCGTTTAATTTCTTTTAGAGGTATTTTGCAAAAACTTTTAAGTGAAGAAACCTCATGCAGCAGAATGATAAAAAAGATTATACCTAAGCGGAACTATAGACACACTAATCCTTCTACTCTTTTATCCAAGTGACCTTTGATTGCCACAAAGTAGCCTTTGACTTTATTCTTGACTTCATCAAATCAACAAGATCTTTGACAAGTTAATTCAATAAGATCTTCATTACTTTCAGGGACAACAACAAAGGGAAAATTCTTGGAATTGGAAATATACACTACTATAAATAAAGCCTTCAACGTCGGTTCTGGAAGGCCTTCAACGTCGGTTCCAGAACCGAGTTGTATCAGGCGACGTTGAAAGTCTGATAACTTTCAACGTCGGTTAAATAGAACCGATGTTGAAAGTCTGATTTTTCAAATTAAATTTTTTTATTTATTTCCAACCTTTCCAACCCCTCTATTTATCTAGAAATCCCCCCTCTCTTTTATATTATATTTTTATTAGGTCCCTCTCTCTTTTATATTATATTTTTATTATTTATCATATTTTTTTTAAGTTTAAAGCATTACCAAATTATTTTTTTGTCATCGACAGGATTCGAACCCAGTACCTTAGTGTTGGAGGTCGATACTCCAACCACTAAACTACTCGAATTTTTTGATAGTAAGTTACAAATAAATTATATTTATATACAAATAAATATATATCCGTGTAAATATATAAATACAAATATATTTATATATTTTGATATATTTATATAATTATATATTTATATATTGGATGTGAGGGCACGCTCGAAGGTGAAAGTGTGTGTCGAGTGGGTTTTCAAAATTTAATGCCAAATTTGTGAGCGAGTCTCTATATATGGGTTTGTAATTTAATGACGGAATATAATATTTATAATTTATTTATATAATGATATAAAATAAATTTGAAAAACGCATCATTCGCTCAAGTGACACATTCGCTCAAGCGAAAAATACCAATTTTCGCTCAAGCTAGGCTTGAACGAGTGAATTTCGTGAGCTTTAACGTATTTTCACTCAAACGAGAGTCAATCTCAATTTCACCCTCGATCGCGCCCTCACATCCAACATAAAAATATATAAATATATTTGTATTTATATATTTACACGGATATATATTTATTTGTATATAAATATAATTTATTTGTAAATTATTATCAAAAAATTATAGTAGTTTAGTGGTTGGAGTATTAATTTTCAACTCTAAAATACTATATTCGAATCCTATCGGTGACAATTCTCTAACTTAAGTGAATTTTTTACTGAAAAAAATAAAAACACTTTCCAGAAAATATATATAAATAAATATATATTTACACATATATATATTTATTTGTATATAAATATAATTTATCTGTAAGTTATTATCGAGAAAATTACCGTAGCTTAGTGGTTGGAGTATTAGCTTTCAATTCTAAAATAATAGGTTTGAATCCTGTCGGTGACAATTCTCTAACTTAAGTGAATTTTTGGCTGCAAAAAAATAAAAACACTTTCCAAAAAATATAAATAAATATATATTTATACGGAATATATATTTATTTGTATATAAATATAATTAATTTGTAAGTTATTATAAGAAAATTACAGTAGTTTAGTGGTTGGAGTATCAACTTTCAACTTTAAAGTACTGGGTTCGAACCCTGCTAGTGACAATTCTCTAACTTAAAAGAATTTTTGGTGAAAACACATTCAACGTCGGTTCATCTGGAACCGACGTTGAATGTCAACTTTCAACGTCGGTTTATCTGGAACCGACGTTGAATGTACTTTCTACGTCGTTTTTTAATCAACCGACGTTGAAAGTGCATTTAACGTCGGCTTAGCTTTAACCGACGTTAAATGGCGACGTTGAAAGCATATTTTGTAGTAGTGATAGGTGGTGCAAATACTTTGGAGATTAAGGATGTGCTTCTTGTTGATGGACTAAAGCATAATCTCCTTAGCATAAGTCAACTATGTGACAAAGGATTTAAGGTAATCTTTGAAAGTAAATTTTGCACCATACATTTGATAGATTCCGAAAATATAAAATTAAAAGGCATTAGGCATAATAACATATACTTGATTGATTTGGATTGTTTACATGATTCTAGCATAACATGTTTAGTTGCTAAAGAAGAGAACCCTTGGTTATGGCATAAGAGAGCGGCTCATATAAATATGCATCATTTGAACAAATTGATTTCAAAAGACTTAGTTATTGGTTTGCCTAAGTTAAAATTTGAAAAAGATAGATTGTGTGATGCATGTCAAAAAGGTAAACAAGTAAAATCATCATTTAAATCAAAGAATGTTATTTCCACTTCAAAACCCTAGAATTATTACATTTAGATTTATTTGGACCTTCTAGGATAAAAAGCTTTGGTGGAAATTATTATGGCCTTGTGATTGTTGATGATTACTCTAGATATACTTGGACGTTTTTCCTAACAATGAAAAGTGAAGCTTTTAAAGTCTTTAGAAAGTTTGCAAAGCAAATACAAAATGAGAAAGACTTAAGAATTAAAGTTTTAAGAAGTGACCATGGTAGTGAGTTTCAAAATGAAAAGTTTGAAAATTATTGTGAAGAAAATGGAATATTACATAACTTTTCTGCTCCTAGGACTCCCCAACAAAATGGTGTAGTTGAAAGGAAAAATAGGTCACTAGAGGAACTTGCTAGAACAATGTTAAATGAATCTAATGTTCCTAAATATGTTTGGGTTGATGCGGTTAGTACTGCTTGTTATGTTTTAAATAGAATGCTCATTAGGTCAATTATAAAATCAACTCCCTATGAATTGTTAAATGGTAGAAAGCCTAATGTTTCTCATTTAAAAATATTTGGATGTAAGTGCTTTGTGTTAAATAATGGAAAGGACAACTTAGGAAAATTTGACTCAAAAGCTGATGAGGGCATTTTCTTAGGTTATTCATTAACTAGCAAGACTTACAGGGTGTTTAATAGAAGAACCTTAAATATTGAAGAATCTATTCATGTTACTTTTGATGAAATTGTAGACCTTGGGGGAAATCCTCTTAAGTCAAATAAAGAACTTGCAGGTGATGATGAGTATATAAGAGAGGCTCTTGATGAATTATATTTGCAAGAAAATGAGCCTTCTCAAACACCTGAATTAGCAAAAGAATGGCAATCACCAAGAGGACTCTCAATGGACAATATCATTGGTGATATCTCAAAAGGGGTAAGAACTAGAAATATGACTAATTTCTGCATGTCTGTAGCTTTTGTGTCACAGGTAGAACCCAAAAATGTTGAGGAAGCGCTTAAAGATGATCAATGGTACATAGCTATGCAAGAGGAACTTAACCAATTTGAAAGGAATCAAGTCTGGGAATTAATCCCAAGAGAAGATTCACATCAAGTAATTAGAACTAAATAGGTGTTTAGAAATAAACTTGATGAAGATGGAAACATAACAAAGAATAAAGCCAGACTTGTTGCCAAAGGCTATTGTCAGGAGGAAGATATAGATTATGATGAAACTTATGCTCCTGTTGCCAGGTTAGAGGCTATACGCCTACTTCTTGCTTATCCATCTTTGATGAAATTTAAATTATATCAAATGGATGTTAAGAGTGCATTTTTGAATGGTTTTATTAAAGAAGAAGTTTATGTGGAGCAACCCCCTGGATTTGAAGATTTTAGTTATCTTAATCATATTTTTAAATTAAAGAAAGCATTATATGTTAGAATCGCACAGCGGAATGTTCGCGTGGTCGGACAAAAACCAAGAGGGGGGGTGAATTGGTTTCTTAATAAAAATTAGGTTTTCAAAATTTTCCCCAAATTTTACCGATTAAAAACTGCGTAAATGTAAATAGAGAAGAGTAGAGAAGATTACACAGTAGGTTTATACTGGTTCGGATCAAAAGACCCTACGTCCAGTTGCTAATCACTCAAAAGAGGATTAACGCTGTCACTAAGAACAAATTGTTATAAACAGATTACAAATCAAAGAGATAAAGTAAAGACAACACCTCTCTTGAAATCCACAAGAGATGAAGAACAACTTTTCCCTAGAGACGGCACAAGCACACAATCCACTAAGAACTCCACTTAGTGATTCTTATCGCTTCTAGCCTCACACCAGGTTTCCAAAAGCCCCCTTTCCTTGCAACAAACAGTTCTCTGGCACTCACAGCACTTAACTTTTGTATGGAAAGAGTTGTTCTTTTTTTCTGAGTGCCAAAGCAGAGTTTAAGTAGGGAAATTAGGGTTAAGGAATTGGGGATTTCGAAACTAGGGTTCTTGGTAAATGGGTTTTCGAAAATAGGGTTAATTTGAAATTTAAAAACAAAAACAGACTCGAAATAATCGATTAAATGGAGTTTTAATCGATTAAAACAGAGCCAAATACGCAGAACCCAATCCTCTCTGGTTTAATCGATTATTTGGTGAAATAATCGATTATTTGACCTTTTAATCGATTATTTTGATGTTTTAATCGATTAAAACAGTGAGTATATGCTTGAAAATGGTTTTCTCACTTGCTTTTAATCGATTATTTCCCTATATAATCGATTAAAGCCGAGCCTGCATGATAAATTTGAGCATTTTGAAGCTTCTAAGTTATAGACTATGTACCGCTATCTTAGACTCTATAATTACAGACTCAATCAAACTAAAACAGAGTTATTACAATACAGAAATCATCAATCTTCAATCTTCAATACTCTAAGTCTTTAAGCTCTTGGATCATCATCAAAATCAACATTCTTCATGATCATTATTTGCAACATCAAGTCCTTGAATGTTCAACAATCTCCCCTTTTTGATGATGATCAAAATTATCTTTTTAAAGCCCTTGTAATAACCTGTTTCATCTGTCATACTAACAAACACATTAAACATACCAGATAACATTTAATATTGAATCATAGGCTTTAAATTTTTCTCCCCCTATTTTGATTATAATCAAAAAGAACTCTGCAACATCAATCATAAGAGCTCCCCCTCAAAATATGCATAAGTTAGAGAAAGCTCCCCCTCAATCATAGCATGAAAGAAACATCATATTTTACAACATCAAGACAATAACAAAAGAAAATTCATCAATTATCTCTACATTAGACAACTTTAATCGATTATTTCCAGGAAATAATCGATTTTTAGAGGCATTTAATCGATTATTTCACGAGATAATCGATTATTCCGAAGGAGAATACCCTGTTTTGGACGTTTTGAGGAAAAATAATCGATTATCACTTCCAGGAATCGATTATTCCAGAGGCTATATTAAGTTTTTTAAGGTTTTTACACATTATAACCTATGAATATCCTGCATCACGAATTTAATCATAACAATCATCCAAAATCATTCAAATTAAGCAGAATTTAAGCTATTTCTAGTATCCCTAAGTCTCTTCTAAGATCATAGAATCTATCCTTGGGTAGAGGCTTAGTAAATATATCTGCTAATTGACGTTTAGTGTCTACATACTCTATCTTACAGTTTCCTTTGCTCGATATTATCTCTTAAAAAGTGATGTCTAATCTCAATATGTTTAGTCCTAGAGTGCATTACTCGGATTTCTAGTTAAGTTGATTGCACTCGTATTATCACACATTAATGGAATGTCATTTAAATATATGCTATAATCCTCTAATTGTTGTTTCATCCACAGAATTTGAGCACAACAACTACCAGCTGCAATATATTCAGCTTCAGTGGTAGATAAAGCAACACATGCTTGTTTCTTAGAATGCCATGATATTAAGGATGAACCTAACAAATGACATGTCCCACTAGTGCTTTTCCTATCAATTTTACATCCACCATAATCAGCATCAGAATATCCTAATAAACTAATACAAGCATCGACCCGATACCACAAGCCAAATCCAGTAGTTCCTTTTAAGTATTTTAAAATATGTTTTACTGCAATTAAATGAGATTCTTTAGGACAAGCTTGAAATCTAGCACACACACGAGCAGTAATGCATAATATCAGGTCTACTAGCAGTTAAGTATAATAGTGATCCTATCATACCTCTATACATAGTTTGATTTACTTCCAAACCTGATTCATCCTTGTCTAAATAGCATGAAGTTCCCATGGGTGTGTTAGCTTCCTTTGAGGTGTCCATACCAAACTTTTTGAGGATCTCTTTGCAGTATTTAGTTTGAGAGATAAAAGTTCCATCTTTAAGTTGCTTGATTTGAAGTCCAAGGAAGAATGTTAATTCTCCCATCATAGACATTTCAAACTCTCCCTGCATAATCTTAGCAAATTCTACACACAAAGAATTATCAGTTGATCCAAAAATAATATCATCAACATATACCTGGACCAATAAGATATGTTCTTTAACTTTCTTAATAAACAGTGTAGAATCAATTTTTCCTCTTGAAAAATCATTTGCAGTTAGGAAACTACTTAATCTTTCATACCAAGATCTAGGAGCTTGTTTTAACCCATATAATGCTTTCTTTAATTTGTAAATATGATTAGGATTATTAAAATCTTCAAATCCAGGGGGTTGCTCTACATACACTTCTTCTTTAATAAAACCATTTAAAAATGCACTCTTTACATCCATTTGATATAGTTTAAATTTCATCATAGATGCGTAAGCAAGAAGTAGGCGTATAGCCTCTAACCTGGCCACAGGAGCATAAGTTTCATCATAATCTATACCTTCCTCCTGACAATAGCCTTTTGCAACAAGTCCGGCTTTATTCTTTGTTATATTACCATCTTCATCAAGCTTATTTCTGAATACCCATTTAGTTCCAATAACTTGATGTGACTCTTCTCTTGGGATTAGTTCCCAGACTTGATTCCTTTCAAATTGGTTAAGTTCTTCTTGCATGGCTATGCACCACTGATCATCTTTAAGTGCTTCCTCAATGTTTTTAGGTTCAATCTGTGACACAAAAGCAACAGACATACAGAAATTATTCATATTTCTAGTTCTTACCCCTTTTGAGATATCACCTATGATATTGTCCATTGAGAGTCCTCTAGGTGATTGCCATTCTTTTGCTAATTGAGGAGTTTGAGAAGGCACATTATCTTCCAAGTATAATTCATCAAGGGCCTCTCTTATATATTCATCATCACCTGCAAGTCTTTTATTTGACTCAAGAGGATTTCCCCCAAGGTCTACAATCTCATCAAAGGCAACATGTATAGATTCTTCTATATTCAAAGTTCTTCTATTAAATACTCTATACGCCTTGCTAGTTAAAGAATAACCTAGAAAAATACCCTCATCGGCTTTTGAATCAAATTTTCCTAGATTGTCCTTTCCATTATTTAGTACAAAACATTTACAACCAAAAATTTTCAAATGTGCAACATTAGGTTTTCTACCATTAAACAATTCATATGGAGTAGATTTCATAATTGACCTAATGAGCATTCTATTTAAAACATAACATGCAGTACTAACCGCATCAGCCCAAAAATATTTAGGAACATTAGATTCATTTAACATAGTTCTTGCAAGTTCCTCTAATGACCTATTTTTCCTTTCAACTACACCATTTTGTTGGGGAGTCCTAGGAGCAGAAAAGTTATGTAATATACCATTTTCCTCACAATAATTCTCAAACTTTTCATTTTGAAACTCACCACCATGGTCACTTCTTAAAACTTTAATCCTTAGGTCTTTCTCATTTTGTATTTGTTTAGCAAACTTTCTAAAGACCTTAAAAGCTTCACTTTTCATAGTTAGGAAAAATGTCCAAGTGTACCTAGAGAAATCATCAACAATTACAAGACCATAATAATTTCCACCAAAGCTTTTTATCCTAGAAGGTCCAAATAAATCTAAATGTAATAATTCTAGGGGTTTTGAAGTGGAAATCACATTTTTTGATTTAAATGATGATTTAACTTGTTTACCTTTTTGGCATGCATCACACAATCTATCTTTTTCAAATTTCAATTTAGGCAATCCAATAACTAAGTCTTTTGATATCAATTTATTCAAATGATGCATGTTTATATGAGCCGCTCTTTTATGCCATAACCAAGGATTCTCTTCCTTAGCAACTAAACATGTTATACTAGACTCATATAAACAATCCAAATCAATCAAATATATGTTGTTATGCCTAATGCCTTTTAATTCTACTATTTCGAATCTACTAAATGTATGGTGCAAAATTTGCTTTCAAAAGTTACCTTGAATCCTTTGTCACACAATTGGCTTATGCTAAGAAGGTTATGTTTTAATCCATCAACAAGAAGCACATCCTTAATCTCCAATGTATTTGCACCACCTATATTTCCAATTCCGAGAATCTTCCCTTTGTTGTTATCCCCATAAGTCACATATCCTTGTTCTTTGGCTTTGAAACTTACAAATTTCGTTTTATCCCCAGTCATATGTTTTGAGCATCCACTATCAAGATACCACATAGACTTCTTTGATTTGGAAGTTTCCTACAAAACAAGAACATAGTAAACTTAGGTCCCCACAACTTTTGGGTCCTTGAGGTTAGAGACATAATAATCTATTTAAAATACTGCAAAACAATCTATTCTTTGGGTGTTTTAAGAAGTTCAAGCAAAACTGTTTTTATAGACTATTTTCAAAACTGCTGGTTTAATTAATCTGTTAAAAGATTCTTTTAATCTGTTAAAAGTGCAGTTTTAATCTGTTAAAACGTCTTTTAA
Organism: Sphenostylis stenocarpa; assembly: GCA_963425845.1. Lineage (NCBI taxonomy): Eukaryota > Viridiplantae > Streptophyta > Magnoliopsida > Fabales > Fabaceae > Sphenostylis > Sphenostylis stenocarpa. The sequence continues at coordinate 55,764,737 of OY731400.1, read as the reverse complement.
TCGATTAAAACGCAGTGTAGAAAAAGTTTTTAAGTTGTTTTAATCGATTGAAACGAGTTTTTAATCGATTAAAAGAGTTCTGATCGGTCATAATAAAAATCTGATCGATCATAACTGATTCTGACCGGTCATAATAAAAATCTGATCGATCATCCTGACCCTTTAAGTGATTTTAATCGATTGAAACGTGTTTTTAATCGATTGAAAGATTTCTGACCGCTCATAATTAAAATCTGATCGATTACATTTGCTTCTGATCGGTCATAATTTGATTCTGATCGATCATCCTGACCCTTTAAGTAATTTTAATCGATTGAAACGTGTTTTTAATCGATTTAAACGTTTCTGACCGCTCATAATAAAAATCTGATCGGTCAAAATGAGTTCTAAATGGTTTTAATCGATTAAAAACCAGTTGTATCAATTAAAATGCTGTAAAAACACTTGTTTGAACATTCTAAGTGATTTTATTTGGTTCTTTCAAAACTGCATCAGTTAAAAACATGTTTAAGAAAGCTTTTGTAAAAATACTTTGTTTTAGGTTGTTTAAAACAATTTTAGAGGCTTTTCGCAAAAATCTTTAAGTGAAGAACCTTCATGCAATAGAAAAGATAAAATGTTTTTACCAATCATTCTGTTTAAAACATACTAAATGATTCATTTTCTTTGAATAAATAAAAGAGACAAACAATTCATTTAACTATAGGAACCCAAACATATTTTCCTTTAGGAACTCCAAAATGCTTAATTTTACATCTATTTGAAGTGTGACCTTGTTTCATACAATAGAAGCATGCATTTGAAGTAGTTTTAGAACAAGATACATTATTAACATGACATGCTCTAGTTCCTTTTTCTACCCATACTCTTTTCTTTTTAGTTTTACCCTTTTTCAAAGAAACTCTATGATTTACATTATTTTGAGCAAATACCATTTCATTCTTCTTAAGATCATCAATTTCTTTTTCGGCTTTGTCAAGCAAATGATTAAGAATATCTATATCATATTCATGCTCTTTACATTTTGCACATGCTAAGTCCTTATCTTCATCTAAGCATACTATTTTCGTATTGGCTACCTCCTTTTCTTCTAAACATGCAATTTTCAATTTTAAGGACTCATTTTCCTTTTCCGATTTTCTTAGATTCTTCTTTACAACTTTATATTCCTTTTTCATATCCATAAATGCAGTAAATAACTCATTATAAGCATTTTGCAATTCATCATGGTCATTTTCTTCACTAGAGGATGAATCGGAATCACTAACCTCAAAATCCGAAGAATTGTTGTTATTTGCCATCAAGCAAATGTTTGCTTCAATTTCTGAGTCGCTTGATTCTGAATTTGAATCACTGTCATCCCAAGCAATATATGCTTTCTTCTTGAATTGCTTTTTGCCCTTGTGTTCATCATTTTTCTTGTTTGGGCATTCGATCTTTATATGCCCTGCTTCACCACAACCAAAGCATTTTATATTAACGGAAGAATTTTCTTTTACCTTTTCCTTACCTTTGAAAGGATGTCTTCCTTTTGCTTTCATCATCTTGGTGAACTTCTTTATAAAAAGACTCATCTCTTCTTCATCATTTTCGGAGTCTTCTTCTTCTTCTTTCTTATTTTTGCTTTTTGAAATCTCGATCTTGAAAGCTAGGTTCTTCTTTTGATATTGACCCTCTTCCTCATTTAGTCTTCCAAGGTCAAGTTCATGCTCCCTAAGCTTTCCAAATAACGCCGCCATAGACATAATGGCAAGATTTTGTGACTCCGAGATGGCCGTCACCTTTGGTTGCCATTTCCTATCCAGAGATTTCAAGATTTTAACATTTAATTCATCAACGTCAAAAATTTTACCTAGTCCGGTGAGATGGTTCACGATATGAGTGAAACGTTTCTGTACGTCAAATATCGTTTCGCCTGGTTGCATTCGGAACATCTCGTATTCTTGGATTAAAGAATTTTTACGTGCTCTTTTGACGTCGTCAGTTCCTTCGTGGGTCACCCTTAGCATTTCCCACATTTCCTGTGCACTTTTACAAACTGAAATTCTATAAAACTCATCAAGGGTTAGAGCAGATGAAATAATGTTTCTAGCCCTAACATCAAATTGTGCTTTTCGACTTTCGTCGGCAGTCCATCTAGAAATAGGTTTAAGAACGTCAACACCGTTCTCTGTAATTTTAGGAACAAATGGACCGTTTAAAATTGCGTCCCAAACACCTCTATCAACAGACTCTAAAAATATTTGCATACGTACTTTCCAAAAAGGATAATTTTGACCCGCAAAAAGTGGGGGTCTGTTGATAGACGCACCTTCGGCAAAAGTTTGATTTTGTCCGGCCATTTTCGAAAATATTTGAATGACTATCAAAGCAAGCTCTGATACCACTTGTTAGAATCGCGCAGCGGAATGTTCGCGTGGTCGGACAAAAACCAAGAGGGGGGGTGAATTGGTTTCTTAATAAAAATTAGGTTTTCAAAATTTTCCCCAAATTTTACCGATTAAAAACTGCGTAAATGTAAATAGAGAAGAGTAGAGAAGATTACACAGTAGGTTTATACTTGGTTCGGATCAAAAGACCCTACGTCCGAGTTGCTAATCACTCAAAAGAGGATTAACGCCGTCACTAAGAACAAATTGTTATAAACAGATTACAAATCAAAGAGATAAAGTAAAGACAACACCTCTCTTGAAATCCACAAGAGATGAAGAACAGCTTTCCCTAGAGACGGCACATGACACACAATCCACTAAGAACTCCACTTAGTGATTCTTATCGCTTCTAGCCTCACACCAGGTTTCCAAAAGCCCCCTTTCCTTGCAACAAACAGTTCTCCGGCACTCACAGACACTTAACTTTTGTATGGAAAGAGTTGTTCTTTTTTCTGAGTGCCAAAGCAGAGTTTAAGTAGGGAAATTAGGGTTAAGGAATTGGGGATTTCGAAACTAGGGTTCTTGGTAAATGGGTTTTCGAAAATAGGGTTAATTTGAAATTTAAAAACAAAAACAGACTGAAATAATTGATTAAATGGAGTTTTAATCGATTAAAACAGAGCCAAATACGCAGAACCCAATCCTCTCGGTTTAATCGATTATTTGGTGAAATAATCGATTATTTGACCTTTTAATCGATTATTTTGATGTTTTAATCGATTAAAACAGTGAGTATATGCTTGAAAATGGTTTTCTCACTTGTTTTAATCGATTATTTCCCTATATAATCGATTAAAGCCGAGCCTGCATGATAAATTTGAGCATTTTGAAGCTTCTAAGTTATAGACTATGTACCGGCTATCTTAGACTCTATAATTACAGACTCAATCAAACTAAAACAGAGTTATTACAATACAGAAATCATCAATCTTCAATCTTCAATACTCTAAGTCTTTAAGCTCTTGGATCATCATCAAAATCAACATTCTTCATGATCATTATTTGCAACATCAAGTCCTTGAATGTTCAACATTATATGGGTTGAAACAAGCTCCTAGATCTTGGTAAGAAAGGTTAAGTAGTTTCCTAACTTCAAATGATTTTTCTAGAGGAAAAATTGATTCTACTCTGTTTATGAAGAAAGTTAAAGAACATATCTTATTGGTCCAGGTATATGTTGATGATATTATTTTTGGATCAACTGATAATTCGTTATGTGTAGAATTTGCTAAGATAATGCAGGGAGAGTTTGAAATGTCTATGATGGGAGAATTGACATTCTTCCTTGGACTTCAAATCAAGCAACTTAAAGATGGCATTTTCATCTCTCAAACCAAATACTGCAAAGAGATCCTTAAAAAGTTTGGAATGGACACCTCAAAGGAAGCTAACACACCCATGAGAACTTCATGCTATTTAGACAAGGATGAATCAGGTTTGGAAGTTAATGAATCTATGTATAGAGGTATGATAGGTTCACTGTTATACTTAACTGCAAGTAGACCTGATATTATGCATTCTGTCTGTGTGTGTGCTAGATTTCAGGCTTGTCCAAAAGAATCTCACCTAATTGCAGTAAAACATATTTTAAAATATTTAAAAGGAACTACTGGTTTTGGTTTATGGTATCCATCTAATGCTTGTACTAGTTTAATAGGATATTCTGATGTTGATTATGGTGGATGCAAAATTGATAGAAAGAGTACTAGTGGGACATGTCATTTGTTAGGTTCATCCTTAGTATCTTGACATTCTAAGAAACAGGCATATGTTGCTTTATCCACCACTGAAGCTGAATATATTGCAGCTGGTAATTGTTGTGCTCAAATTTTTTGGATGAAACAACAGCTAGAAGATTATAGTATATTTCTAAATGACATACCTTTGATGTGTGATAATATGAGTGCAATCAATCTTACTAAGAATCCAGTAATGCACTCTAGGACTAAGCATATAGATATTAGACATCACTTTTTGAGAGATCATATCAGTAAAGGAAACTGTAAAATAGAGTACGTTAATACAAAGCATCAATTAGCAGATATTTTTACTAAGTCTCTACCCAAGGATAGATTCTATGATCTTAGAAGAGACTTAGGGATATTAGAAATAACTTAAATTCTGCTTAATTAGACAATTTTTGGATGGTTGTAATGTTATAATTCATTATGAAGCATGTTCATAGATTATCATGTGTATAAACCTCAAAAATTTGATGAACTCTCTGGAATAATCGATTATTTGGAGTTATAATCGATTATTTGTATCCAAAACACCCAAAACATGACATTTCTCTCTGGATTAATCGATTAATTCGCCCATTAATTGATTAAACTCAGTGTTAATCGATTAACAGCTCAAATTAATCGATTAAATGGGTCTGGTACTGGTTTAATCGATTAATTCGAGTTTTAATCGATTAAACCTGACAAGTTTTGATTCCTAGCCATTTCCAACGGCTCTTTTGACCCTTATTCACTTTCATATGACCGTTGGAGTTGCTTGGTTATAAATAGGGACCTCCATTTCACTTCTGCTCACTTCTATCTCTTGAAATCAAGCTTTCTTGCCTCATTCTATCAATCTTGCCTTCTTCTCACTTAACTTGTCCTCCTAAATCTTCTTGTTACTCTTCTAATCCTTCAATGGGCTCATCTTCTCGTGCTAAAATCCCCACTAGAAGAAGATTTGCACCCTCATCTCATCCCCGTCCTAATTCTGTAGAAGGATGGATCTCTGATGCTGAAGGCTGACAAGAATTTCTGTCTTATTGGAAGGAACGTGGCATTATTTCTCCTAAGTTTCTTATTGGTGATCAGTTCATCAATAGGGGATTCAACTTTCCTAATCTCCTTGAAATTCAAGGAGTTCTCCCTTTCATCCAAATGCAAGGTACGTATTATCCTGACTTAGTTAGGGTATTTTACTCTAGGTTCAAATTTAGAGATCAAATTGCTACCTCTCGTGTAAAGGGGGTAACAATTATTCTTGATGATGATATTTGGGAGAACGTTGCCCAATTTCCTATAAGAGAAGATGCTATTAACGTATTTGGTGAGTTAGATGATTTTGATAGGATCATGGCTTACCGCTCTTTTCAGCGAAACCCTTCCATGGAAATAGGGCGTCTCCTTCTAGCTGGACCTTTGAAGAAGGAGGAACGCATGATTCTGCATTTACTTGTATGGATCCTATGTCCTCGGGCTACGAATCATGCTCAATGTTCTTCAATCGATCTTCATATTATTCATGCCATAATGAATAATGAGCCTTTAGATTGGGGCATTCTTGTCACCATGACTATGTTAAAAGCCAAACGCCATCCCACCTTCAAAATTCCATATGCCCTCCTTGTCTCTCGCATTCTTGAATACAAAGGAGTAAATGTCGAAGGTGAACAAACAGTAAGAACGAATAACTTAAACCGCATGCTGGATAGCACATTAACCCAACTCTAAATGGTGCGTGACAACAATATTTATGTTCACAAGGATGACGTTCCAAACGAAGGTGACGATAATGAAGATTCTAATGAAGATATGCTTGCTGCTACTGAGTTTCCCTCTGATCAAATCCAAAGTGTTGGAACTTCCTCTGCTCATCATGAAACCCAACAATCCATGGAAGATATGTTATCTGATATGAATCAGAGGATGCAGGCATTCTTCACTCTTTCTGGAGTATGGCATGAGGAAATAATTCGCCGTATATCTGATGTAGATGATAAAGTGTGTCATTTAGAAAATAGATTTGATGCACACTTTCATAGTGATGATAGTGAAGAATTTTAAATTTGTTTTTATTTTCTTTTGTGTTGTAATGTAATTTCATTTATGAAATAAACTATGTGGTGTTCTTTTAATGCTTTGATTGAGGGGGAGTTATCTCCAAGTTATGCATATTTTGAGGGGGAGCTCTTATGATTGTTATAGAAGGAGCTTTCATTTTTTAATTATAATCAAAATAGGGGGAGAAATATTTAAAGCCTCTCATGATTGAATTTACATATTATTTGGTATGTTTAATGTATTTGTTAGTGTGACAGATAAAACAGGTTATTACAAGGCTTTAAAAGAAAATTTTGATCATCATCAAAAAGGGGGAGATTGTTGAACATTCAAGGACTTGACATTGAACTTACATGGACATGAAGCTTGTTGATTTTGATGATGATTCAAGAACAAAGAACTTAGAGAGTTGAAGACTTTTTTTATAGTGTAATAACTCTGTTTTGATTAGTTTGAGTCTGTAATATTAGAGTTTAAGATAGTCGGTACATAGTCTGCACTTTAGAAGCTTCAAAAACACACATTTATCAGTTTGTCTCGGCTTTAATCGATTAAATGGTCAAATAATCGATTATTACAGTGAGAAAAACCATTTTCTGTATCTGTTCACTGTAATAATCGATTAACAGGGCTTTTAATCGATTAAAACAGACAGTTTTGGGGTTTTGTTGATTTTGGCTCTGTAATAATCGATTAACACTTCATTTAATCAATTATTTCAGTCAGATTTTGATTTTCAACTTCAAATCAACCCTATTTTCGAAAACCCTAATTCCAAGACTCCTAGTTCCGAAAATCCCAATTCCCAAACCCTAATTTCTCTACTTAAGCTTCTCTATGGCACTCAGAAAAATTGAAAAACCTTTTTCAAACAAAAGTTAAGTGCTGTGAGTGTCAGATAACTGTTTGTTGGAGGGAAAAGGGGCTTTTGGAACCTGGTGTGGGCTAGAAGCGATAAGAATCACTAAGTGGAGTTCTTAGTGGATTGTGTGTTGTGCCGTCTCTGGGGAAAGTTGTTCTTCATCTCTTGTGGATTTCAAGAGAGGTGTTTTCTTTACTTTGTATTTTCAATTGTTATCTGTTTGTAACAACTTTGATTATAGTGACAGCATTAATCCTCTGTTTGAGTGATTAGCAACTAGACGTAGGATCTTTTGATCCGAACCAGTATAAATCTCCTGTGTTAGACTCTATCTCTATCTTATTTATGTTTACACAGTTTTTTAATCGGTAAAATTTTGGAAAAATTTTGAAAACCTAATTTTTGTTAAGAAACCAATTCACCCCCCCCCCCCTCTTGGTTTTTGTCCGACCACGCGAACATTTCGTTGCGCGATTCTAACAAGTGTTGACAAGTTTGTATGGAGTTAATCCTACTATGACCTAGCCGAAAAATAAGCAACATGGATGACAGGAATAAAACAAGCATGGTGTGAAGATTTGGTTAATTTAATCAAAATCTTCAAGTGAGAGATTATGAGAAGAGAAGTCTCACATCAGACAAATCTTACTTTGGTGCTTACTTTTCTTACTATAAAAGGAACACAGTGTTTATCTTGTAAAACATACCAAAATCACTTTCTTTTCTTTCTCCTGCTGCTTTATTGCTTGAGAAATAAATTAAGAGAGAAAATTAGTTTCTCTTTTAAGGTTCTCTTAGAGTTATTTTTCCTTTATTTTCAAGAGAGAGTATTATTGTTTCATCCTTGGAGGTAGAAAGAGAAAGGTTGTAATTTCTTTCATTAGTGGAATTACCCTTTTATTTATTATCGGTATTTTTCTCATCTTTTACTTTAGTTGTGTGTACTTATATTTTTGTTTGATGCCTAACATTTGGGCTTAGGCCTAAGATAAAGTTTTTCTTCTTCTAGAACCTTCTTCTCCTCTAGTAGCAGTGACGATAAAGGAGTGACTTCTTCCTTATTTTTATTTATTATTTTTTTTTTCTCTCACTGGGTTTTTCTTTCTTCTTCTCCTATTATGTCTTTAGTAATTTCCCCTTTTCCTTGGGTCCATCTGATTTCTTTTCTAAAACAAAAGAAAGAAAGAAAAAACATTAAATGTTAATTCTTACATGCACGTAAACACATAAAAGTAAATAGAGAAAGAAAGGAAGAGAAATCATGAACACAAAAAATCCTTGGGTGAGGAAAAGGAAGTCTTAGAGGAGATGTACAACAAATTACCTTAAATTATATGAGATACAACATAAAAATGTTTGTTTAGGTCAAATCTCATATGTCCAACATAAAAAAATTATTTTAACGTTAAAAATGTCACCACATTTTTGTTAATTCATATATTTACAAATTTGATGAGAAAAATATGATAAAAACCACATTTTGTATTTTATATATATATATATATATATATATATATATATATATATATATATATATATATATATATACAATACAACAACCAAAAATGTCAAAATATATAATATAAATAATTTTTCTAAACTTGCAAGAATTTGTGATAATACTAATTAAAATGAGAATACTAATATTGTAACGTGGGAAAATACCACCTTCGATATGAAAAATAAAAACATACTGAACACAAATCAATCAATTAATCAAGTTCAACTAAAATCAAAATATGATGAATATAAAATAGTCAAATCAAATACACAAATAATTATTTATAAGTAGTAAATACAACAAAGTAATAATACTCACAAATTTAAAAAATAAAGAAAAACCTAAATTCTAATAACGGGCAAGACAAATATCTTAATCACATACCTCTAATTGATTATCGCAACTATCAAGACGAGGAATCTATTCCGCAAACCTGTTATCAAAATTTGAGCCCGGTTCAATGGTTAACGAAATAAAATCATTATTTTACTTATGGAGTAAATAAGTCAAACACTTTTCTTTTATCTTTCAAGATAGTATAAATTTTAGTTTTTGTGTACTAGTATAGAATACCTCTCTCCACTTAATTAAGAAGATAAAATAAAATTGAGTAATTTAAATTTTGTAGACACATTAGAAGTGAAACCCACTATATATATATATATATATATATATATATATATATATATATCCCAATTATTTTTTTTATCGGCAATAAAGAATAAAATTAATATAAGTACAAGGGGGTACTTCAACCCAAATACAACTAAAAGAAGTTAGATGAACGAAAATAAAATACACCCTACTGAGTCACAAGAACGAAAGCTCAAGAATATAGGTTCAATTACCCCAGTGGTGCCTAAAGGAACTAGCTTCGGGTAAAATGTTAACACTAACAAAGCTTACAACAACGTAAAGAAAAAAGCCTTATAGCTCTCGGATACTCCCGCTCACCGTCTTCTTATATGAGTACTAATCATTGTAGCATGATTACACACTTTAACCTGAAAAGACATATATCAGCCAACACAAACAAAAAAGAAGCTAAAGGCAATTAGTCTCATACATCTTACAAGTTCATAGAACCAATCGGAGTTTGCTAGGCTCGCTCCATCCCAGTCTCTAGCGCAACAAGCAATGAAATTTGCACTCGCATTACTAAATCCTACTTCCGCATCAAATTTATCATTTTTAAAAATACATTTATTCCTTTGAGACCAAATTTCATATACCACTGCTACCCATAGTCTTTTCCACAACATGTTTCCCTTCGCTCCCAATCCACCTAATGCAAAGCTTTCCAGGCTTGCTTTTGCCTCACAGTGGCTAACAAAGTTGATTCCCACCCATCTAAAGTACTTTTCTGAGATCTCCCTGGTCATCTTGCACGTGAAAAAGAGATGATTGAATGTTTCGTCCTCACTTCCACACAAAGCACATTTTGGGTTACCTATATCAACTCCTCTCCTAGCTAAATTTACCTTAGTAGGGATCTTATCATGAAGAATTCTCCACCCTAAAACCATGGCTTTTGGTATCACTTTAATTTTTCAGTATCATTTGAAGATCGATTCGTTCTCATTGCAAGTTTCTTCGTTTAGAATCTCATACGCTTCTTTTACAGTATACCTTTCATTTTTATTCGATCCCCACAACCACGTATCTTCTGTAACCCTATTAAGTGTTACGCCCTGAATCTTACTTAGTATTTCCTCCTCCATTTCCTTCTCTCATTCGAAACATTGTCTTCTCCAGCTTACTCTCCATTCCCATCTATTTTCCATCCACACATCATGTTCTGATAGCACATCATTTTTGTTCAGTCCTATTTGTTTTAACCTTGAATACAAGCGACCTAAACTCTGTTCTCTAATCCACACATCGTCCCAAAACCTGATTTTCTCCCAATTTCCTATTTTCCATCTTACATGTTTATCAAACCAAACTCTACCAACATTATCTTTACATATTCTTTTTATATCTAGCCACCATTTTGAATCCTTATTAATGTTTTTCGGTTCGTCTAAGGTTCTCCAGGACCCGTATTTGGTTTCTATTACTTCCTTCCATAATCCTTCCCAGTGGCGGATCTTGACCATTGATCTTGAGGGGACCAAATAATATATTATTAATAAATAATAAATAAATATAAAAGAAATAAAGAAGATGAAAGGGTAAAAGGATAAAATTGTAGATATAATATATTTAAATATATTAAATAATCATTAAGTTTGAGAGGGACAAAGTCATGAGAGTTACAAAATTGAGGAGGGGTTGAGAGGATAGAATGGTAAATATACAAGTAAATATATTAAATGTTCATTAAGTTTGGAGGGGCCAAAATCATAAATCATATGGGAGTTATAAAACTTTGAGAGGGTCACGGCCCCTCAGGTCTTAAGAAGATCCGCCACTTATCCTTCCGTATATATCCCAATTATGATGTGAGAAGCTGACACGTGCATTTGTTTGTGGTGCTTTGAAGGATGAATCCTGTGTAATTTAATCTCCATGCAATATAATTCACCCCTTATCACGTCATGCACAGATATGGATCCACACTCAGAAACCACCAACTGTGGCCATTATATACCTTTCTACGTACATTCTTCATCAATATGACTCCAAACTCATCGTGCCCCGTATTCTATACGCTCTGCAATTTTCTACTTTTTTCCTCCAAAGTCAAATATTTGTTTATGCAGTATAGCATTATAACTTACATATAAATATTTAAATCATGAAAATGTTCAAAAAATGCAAGGGGAATATTATTCATTACAATATATATTTTTGTTTCGATTTAAATATATGCATTATGAGAAAAACAGTCTTCTATGTTTACATTTGATGTTGGTCTTATGTAAATTTCGGACGGGTAGATTTTTTAAAATAATGATATCACATCGTTTTATCTAAAACTAACGTAATGTTATAGAAATTTTTTTAGTATTATATTCTCAAAATAAATTATATAAGACAATAAAATATTTATAATTATGAGTAGTATTTATTTATAAATATTATAGAATCAATAAAAATGAAAAATAATTTTTCTTATTATTTTTATGAGTGTGGAAGAAGAGTGGTTCATCTTTCTTTCTTTTAGTTTACTTCGTGAAGATAATAATAATGAAACTTTGAAGTTCTAACTACTGACAATTAATTAGGGTTTTGTAACATATAAGATACCCCTTATACAAATGTAGATTACATCTTTTTATTAAAAATATTTTTTTACACAAAGAATACTATAATTGTTTTTTTTTATATTTTATAATAAGCCAAAATAACATGCAAAAGTTAAGATGCAAGTCTACATTTTGCAACTTTTAACCAATTTTATTGCCTTTAAAATGTATACGTTTCTTAGAAATATATCAAAATATAATGTATATATTTACTATACATTAATTAATCATATCATAATCAATTTCAACACATTGAAATTGATGAGCATAAGGTCATCGAACTAACTTTATACCATGCAGTTTTTTATTATTATATTTATATTTTCAACTTTTCTGAATTATAATCAAACATTAAAGTTTCCATTTTATAAATTTGAGAGGATCCCACGATCATTAAAGACACTTTATAGTAGTGGTGGGTTTTTGGAAAAATGCAATCACGAAGACGACAAACAAGTTGACACAAAATTAAAATTCAAATAATGGTCGATCTTAGTTAATAATATAGCTTGCACGCGTTGTCTTGGATATTCATAATCTCTTTCACGTACAAAAATTGTAAAAGCTAAGTTAAGCGCTTATAGCCACCTATGAACTACACGATGACACAAGAAAATGCCAAATCAAAAGCTGTCTAATTTGGTAAACCAAAAAATAAAAAAATAAATAAGTTTCATCATAAATCACATTAAGTGATGGAAAGTCAGTGGAAACCACATTACCACAAAGTCAACTACACAAGAAGAATGGATTATTAATGTGCATTCATGCAAGATATGCTTGGCTTATTACATTCATTATATTTGTGATGTCACGAAATGAAAGTGCTTTTGTGCTGATTTGCGTTCTCTTTTGGCGTTGTCATTAAACGTGCGTTAGCTTCAAGTAAAGTCCAAACACGACAGCATGTAAAGAAACCATGCATGACTAGGCGAAAAGTGTCACATGTAAATGGGTAAAACGGCTCTTAATTAAGATATGTATTAAATTTCGATTTAAAATTAATTAATAGTTAATATTAAGAAAACAGTGATGTGAGACTTTAAATTTTTCATAACATTCTATTGACTAAGAAGATATATGTTGCATTAGGTTAAATTAAGAAAACTTTAGTACAATATCAATTTTCAATTTAAAACTAATTTTTATTAAGCAAATTGATGAGTAGATATATAAATATACTCAAAGAAATGAAATAAATTATGTAAAATTTGTTCTAATAATACTTCGAACGTATAAATAGGTTAAGGAAAAAAAAACAGATTTTTTTTATTTGTGGAATTATGATCTCTAAAGGAATATCATATCACAATTTTAAATTCCATATAAAAGGTTGAAAGCTTTTTAGAAAGAGAACAAAAAAATGCTTTTTCAAATTGTCTTGTTCGAAGACAATGGCCTCCTAAAGATGGATAAATACAAACAAAATGATCGACCCACGCATTTTTCTAACTTGTTATTATATTATATATTTGACAAAAGGAAAGAAAAAGTGAAATGAGATTTTTTATTTTATTTCTTGTTTTATAATCCTCAAAAAAAAAAAAAAAAAAAAGTGAAGCACCCACGAGTAACGTTACTTCATATCTAAGTTATTGTAACATAAAATGTGATCTAACTTTGGTAGTAGTTTTGTCCTTTGCTGAGTGACCATCCCTTATCTCACATTAGTCTTTAATAAAATCTTTTGGCTTATAAAAAAAAATGCTATATAAAAGAAGTTGTTTTAATAAACGTGATTTGACATAAAGCAATTTTGGTCAATCCACTTAGCACCACAAGTCTAATTGTGGCCAACTTTGTGTTCCATAAAGAATTTGCGAACTTACCAAGCCATGTGATTGATTCACTTTGAACACCGACTTTAGAAGATTAATGTAATTTCCCATATCCATGAGAGGAAAATGAAAAATAAGAAGACAAATTGATTATTCTAATTAATTTTTTATTTATATATTTTATTTTAATTTTATAATAACTATCCAATGCCCATTTAACTTTTTCGTGCAGAAATTTTATTTAATTAAAAAACACATTTAAATCTAGAGTGTATATAGGATAAATTAAATTTATTTTGGCTAAACTGGTTATCCAACCTAATAAAACAAATTGGATTCAGTTAGGTCAGATTTTTTTTTTTAGTAAGATCCCATCTAACTCAACTCTTCCTTAGATGATTGGGTTATATTGAGATAATTAGGTCATAAATTTAAAAATATTAAAAATTGTAATTTTAAAACATTTTTTATTAAATTTTTAGGAATAATTTTATTAAAATATACTATTATTATTATTAGTATTAGTATTAGTATTAGTATTAGTACAAGTTAGTTTGTATTGTAAATCGCAAGTCTATTTGAATTAAATGGAATAAGTTACATAACCTAATAAAAATATTAGTCCAAAAGACGTATTTCAAATTAATCATATTTTTAAGTTTGGTAACATATTTATATATAATTAATGGACTAAGATTTCATTTTAGTTTATTTTAAAAAATTAAAAACTAAAAATTAAAAATAAAAATCAGTTTAAATAAAAAATGTAGGTAGTAGGAACTAATAGCTAGTTTTGTTATTAATTACACACCAAATCTGCATTTGAAAGATAGTGGTATTTCTCTTAATAATACCAGATGAATTTACTAACATGTTTAAATATTTTTAACAGTGTACCTTATCATATACTAAATTTTTTTGTATAATAAATATTTTTTAGTATAAATAAAATATTTTAATAGCTTTTATATAATATCAATTACATTTAATGTTTATTAATAAAAAAATTCGGTTAATTTTATGTCATCCAAACTATTAACTTAGGTATATATTGATGTGTGGTTGTAATGAGTATAAAATTTGATTTTATGAAAAATAATGACTAATTATGAGATTAAAATTCACGAAATTTTCTTTTAATGAATTTTGAGTAATACGTAGATGAAATAGTGTTAGATAATTTATAAGATATTTTTAAGGCACAAAATAATTAATAAACATGAAAAAAAATAACACTTTAATCAAATATTATTGATAAAATATAAAAAAAATTAAATCGTTTTTATTTAATACAGTATTTTTTTTATTTATATTTAATTAATTATTTTAATAGTTATGAAAAAATTAAGTGATCATAAAATTATATATTTAATATTTTATTTAGACTAATAAAAATTAATGTATGATTAAATTTAAATGTAAAAAAGTGAAAAAATAAAAATTATAAATATACAAATTATTTAAAAAATTACCCCGTTAGATTAACTACCATTGCATTAACATCACTAAAAAAATGATCTACCTAATATAAAATTAACAATTTTTATTATAATAATTAAAAATTTAATAAAATAATTAATAATATATAAAACTAAAATATTTTAATTATATTAAATATAAATATTTATGATAAGAACATAAAAGAAAAAAAAACTAAAATATATAAAACGATTATAAAAGACAGATTATAGAAGTATCATTCCAGAAGATAATAGAAAGTAATAAATTATAAACTGACGAAGATTAAGAAATAAATGACCGTTGGGTTGATTTGGTAAATGTTTAATATAATTTAATTTATTTATTATAATTGAAACCACAAAATTTATTTATATAATTTTAAATAAATATTAAATTTGAAATTAAACTATTCAGGTTAGAATATTTTATTTCAAAAGTAATTTTTGCACAAAATATTAAATAAGTAATATATATATATATATATATATATATATATATATATCTTATAAATATGAAAGATAATATCGTAAAAAGAACTATTTTATTTACTATATTAATAAAAACTTTATTATAGATAGTTTCAGTAAATTATTTACACTTTTATATAAAATATAGAAAAACATGTATAAATATTATATTTTACTAAATTTGATAAATTTATACAAAATATTGAATAATATAATTGAAAAATCAAACAGATAAAATTTTTAAAATATTTGCCTAAAGCTTCCATAAAAAATTTTAAATTTAAAAAATTAAATATAAATTTAAAAGATTAGTTCTATTTTTAAAAAAGTTATACTAATTTAAAAAATAGAAATCAAAGTGTAATATAGATAATATAGGATGTATACGTTGAATGATTTTTGGTTAGGTTGTCTTATTTAAAAGATATACTAAATTACATTATTTATTCAAATAAATTAATTTTTTAATAAATTTTAATTGTATTTTAAATTTTAAATATAATTATCTACATATTAAATTAACTTTATAAAAACATATAGAAAATAATTAAACCATATTATTTGTTTCAGTATTTTATATAATTTAATATTATCTATAAATTATTATAAAATAAAATATAAATATGCCTATAAAATATCATAAGTTTATTTTAATTTATATATAAATTAATTTTAATTTTAATTTATTTTTATTCATTTTATTAAATAATTATTTCATATTAATTTTAATTTATATTAATTTTTATTATAATTATATAAAAGATATTTTAATTATTCATTAATTTATTTTTTTATTCATTTAAATCAATTTTATCGAGTTACAAATATTTTCACTATTGTTTTCATCCTATGTTTTTCACCTTTTTCCTTTCAACCCATTCCAAACAAAAAAATATTTGATGTAAACAGTCAAATTAAACTTTCTCAAAGAAATGTTGGCCCGCACTAGTTCCATCCCTAAGTCTTTGTTTGTTTATATGAATTTATTGTTTGCAACAAAACGAGGGAATAGAATTGTGTAAAAATAGGTGTGTTTATATATGTTTATTTAGTATGATTTGTGAAGAAATGTGTGTGGATTCATGCACAATAATTGACCTCTTATGTTAAGAAGAAAAAAAGGTGAATTGTGCGTGATAAAGGTAGGAATATCTATATTATCCTCCCTTAACAATTTGTTTGTCTTGCAATGCAAATATTCCCTTCTACCACTCTATGTGCAAAACTCTGTAATAAACATTAATTGTGCAGCTAAAACTGTATCTGCAAAACACCATTGCAGAAAAATTGTCCACCATCCACTTCATAATACCCTTTCACCAATCCTGCAAGTTATTTTTTCCTTAAACTAATGATTTCATAGTTGATTGTTGTGGTTAATTGAGTTTGCTGGTGGTTGTTCAATTGTATAGTACTCATAAGGTCCGTCTACCATCATGCTGTTAGACATTAATGTTATAATTGTTCATGAACAGCTGCAGTAGTGGAACCTGACATTGATTATATCATGTTATATAATCCATCATGTACAAAGCCATAATTGATATATGTAATACATAATCGATCATGTAACCCCTCACAATTGAACATGGTTAAGATATATTCGATTATGTAGCCATTTTTAATCTATTATTTAGTCTTGTATAATTGAATATGTGGCATGTGAACTCATGCCCTTATTACGGTCATTAATGAAGTTTGTTAGCTTTATTAATTGTATATGAACAAGAAGACGGTGTGCCATTGTTCATTACAAAATTACAAAACAAGTTTCCTTCATATTTAAATAATAATTTTGAATTTCATCTGCTGTAAAATAGCTTGATTTGTTTATTTTAAACTACAATTTTAAATATATAATTTAAACTACAATGAAAAATATTCTACATTTAATTTATAAATTTATTTTAATTATACTTCATATATAAAATAATATTAATATATTTAAATATTATGTACAATATAAATTAATTAACATTCTTATATTTAATTATATTATAATTATCATTTCTATTTAATTTATCCAATACAATAATAAGGGTATTTTGGTCATTACACTAATAAAATTTATTATTCAATTTTTTTTATATTCAATCTCAGCAATCACATCAACTACAATAAATCCACTAAATTCCCTTCAAATCTGCTACATTTTTCTCAATCCAAACAACCCCACAATCCACTTCTAGCAGATACTCATTAGATGAACCACAAAGCTTTGATGAAGCTATGAAGATGGAAGATAAAAAAGAGTAGATCAAAGCCATGAATGAGAAAATAACCTTATTACATGAGAATCAAATGTACAAGCTTGTAGAGTTATCCAAAGGAAGAAAACAATTGAAGAACAAATGAGTATATTAGTTCAAGTTTGAGGAAGGGAGATGAGAGCCACGATAGGCCTAAAATATCTTAAAGAGTTGCAATAAAAAAAAGGGCATAGATTTTGAAGAGATTTTCTCACTAGTGATGAAGATGCCCTCTATAAAAATAGTCCTAGGTTTCACAACTTGCCTAGACTTAGAGATTGTGCAACTTAATGTTAAGATAACATTTCTTCATGGAGAACTTGATGAAGAAATTTATATGAAGCAACCAGAAGGTTTTGAAGAACTAGGCAAGGAACACTTAGTGTGTCAGTTGAAAAAAAGTCTTTATGGACTAAAGTAGACCCTTAGGTAGTGGTATAAGAAGTTTTAATCCTCTATGATTGAGAATTTTTTTTTTAAGATGTCACTTGATCACTGTGTATTCATAAAAATGTATGATGATAATGATTTTATCATATTGCTATTATATGTTGATTGTGGGTCATGACAAGAAGAAGATTACTAGTTTGAAAAAAGCTTTAAGCAAGTCTTTTGTTGTGAAGGATTTAGGATCTAGGAACCAAATCCTTGGAATAAAGATTATATGAGATCACTCCAAGAGGTTATTATGGTTGTTGCAAGAAAAATACATTAAAAAGATACTCTATGAAAGCATTGAGAGGGAGATTGAAGGAAATGTGAAACATGTTCCTACATTCCCAAGAGATGATTTTGATGATGATTCAAGTCAATAACATTCAAGACTCAAGCAAGCCCAAGATATGATTTTGATAAAGATTTCATTCAAATATCAAGCAAGCTCAAGATGATTCCTGAAGACTAGATAGAGTCTTAGAATACTGGATATGGAGGTACAAGTTGATGAAGTAGTATTATGTAGAAGCCTCAAAAGCACAAGTGTGATAAAAGTTTTTAACATGACATTTTTCACTGTCATAATTAATTATGATGCATCAGAAATGGAAAAACAATTTTCTCTTTGTTATAATCGATTATATTGGTAACATAATCGATTATGGCAGTTTAAATTTGAAAAATATATCCGTTTTTGAAGAATAAATGTTTTTGAATACATCCTGATATTTCTCTATGAAATTATTAGTGACCAACGACTATTTTCTGATGCTATTTTCCTCTTTAAATGAGTTTTGATGAAAAATAAAAAATACACAATTACAAAATTCAAAAATATAATTTTACATACATTCAATTTTAAGAAAAGAATTCTGAGCAAGACAACAAAGATTTTTTTACACCTTTTGAGAAAACTCTCTTCTCTACTGTCTTTTGCACTTTCATTGTTAATTATACTTGTTCTTGGAGGTTGGCATTCTATAGGCTTCTACAATTTTTTGTCTCCATTACCCAGGTGTGACCGTTCTTATTTTATTACCTTCATCCTTTGTGGGGCTTCGGTGGTTACTGTTAAATTCCCTTTTTAGGGTTTAGGTAATTGCTCTTATTTTCTTTGCCTACAAAATAAGGGTTTTCTTGTGGGCATTGTTTCTTAAGAAGTGTATTTCTCTGTTCATCCCTTTGATTTGTTTGGGAGGTGTTCATCCTTAGTGGGATTCTAAGAAGGTGTTTTAATCCCTTTGATTTGTTCGGGGAGGTGTTCATCTCTAGTGTGATTCTAGGGAGGTGTTCATCCTTTGTGTGTTGGTGGCAAAGGAGGTGTTTTTCATCATTTGATTTGTTCAGAGGAGGTGTTCATCCCTAGTGGGATTCTAGGGAGGTATTCATCCTTAGTGGGTTTCTAAGGAGGTGATTATCTTTTTAATTAGTTTACTTTTTTACTGGTTCCTCTGCTGAGTTGATTGTAATTTGTAAACTGAATTTTAAAGATAGTGAATTGGGAGTCACTCTTGTGATTAGAGTTGACTGGGAACTGGATGTAGGTTTGGCTATACGCGAACTAGTATAAATTATTGTGTGCTCTTCTATTGCCTTTATCTCTTTAACAACACCACATCCTACATCACCACACTTGAATCTTTCCTTTTATATTGCTTCCGCTTTATCTATATTTTATCTGATAATTAAAATTGAATTAATAAGTTATTGGACATCTTAAAATAAATTTTTAATTTGACATCTATTTTAATTTGTGCATTTATTCACCACCCCCCTTTAGATGCTATTTGTCTAACAAGTGGTATCAGAGCTTGATTAGATAAGATATTTCTAAACGAACTGTTAAGATGTCTATGCAGAATCAGGTATATAGGGAAGAAGCCTCAATAAACAGATCACCATTATTTGAAGGAGAAGACTATCAATTTTGGAAGCAAGAATGAAAATATTTTTACAAACACTAGATTACGGTGTTTGGGATGTTGTACTCAACAGTCCCTACATTCCGATGAGAACAATGAAATCTGGAGTTATTCCAAAGACTTCTGACCAATCGACGTCGGATGAAAACAAGTGTGCCCAATATGATGTAAGAGCTTGAAACGCTATTGTTTCTGCCTTAACTCGTAATGAAATTTCAAGGTCTCACAATGCAAGATGGCAAAAGAAATATGGAACACTCTTGAAGTGACACATGAAGGAACAAATGAAGTAAAATGAGCACGTAAAAACAAACTCATCCAGGAGTATGAATTGTTTCAAATGCAGCAGAATAAAAGCATCACGGATTTCCAAACACGCTTCACACATATAGTAAATCACTTGAAAGCATTAGGAAAAAGTTTTGACAATGAGGAGTTGAACACAAAGATCTTGAAATTCCTAGACAGGAATTCGCAACCAAAGGTCACTGCTATTACGGAATCAAAGGATCTCACAGAAATAAATATTGCAACTCTATTTAGAAAATTGGGAGAACATGAGATGGAACTACAAAGGTTAAAGAATGGTGAACAGAATCAAGCCAAGATGATAGCTTTAAAAGTAGAAAAATCTTCACAAGATGAAAGCAAAAATGAAGGTAAGTTTTCGGATTCCAATATATCTCTTTTAGCTAAATGATTTTCTCGTTTTATGAAGAACATGAAAAAGAGACAGCAAAGAAAAGAGAAAACCAATAGGTATGAGTGCTATGGATGTGGAAAGTTTGGTCATATCAAACCAGACTGTCCAGAACTTAAGAAAGAGAAGAAAGATGTGAAAAAGAAGAAGAAAGAGAATAATGATATCTATAAGAACAAACACAAAACTTTTATTGCTTGGGAGGATAATGACTCTTTCACAACATAAGAGAGTTCTTCTGAAAGCAGTGATGGAGAAGAAGAAGCAAATCTTTGCTTGATGGCAAAAAGTGATGAAGCCTCATCACAAGAAACCTCATCACAAGTAAGTAGCACAAAATCCTCAAATGCATATGATGAGTTGTTTGAAGCCTATCAAGAAATGTTTGAACATCTTGAAAGACTAGCTAAGAAACATAATGCACTTAAACAAAAGTTTCATGCATTAGAAAATACTGTTAGTATTCTTGAAGAAGAAAATGAGTGCTTAAAGAATGATGTTGATAAATTTAAGATTATGTCTAGAAATAAAGAAGTTGTTAAACCTTGCGAAAATTATAATCATTTCAATAATGAGGTTTTCAAGTTAGAGAAAATAATGAGTGATTTTTCTAAATCTACTGCAAATCTTGATTCTATGTTAGGTTATCAAAGAGTGGATCCTAGCAAAACTGGACTTGGTTACAAACCCAAGGAAAGTCTAGAACCTTATAAAACTATTTTTGTGAAAGAGTCAAGGAAAACAGATGAAAAAATAGTTTCAAAAACTTTGAGAAACTCATTTAGACCTCTTCAAAGAAAACCAACATGTTTTTATTGCATGAAATTAGGTCATACATCAAATAGACATTACATAAAACATTTTGGTATATCTAATGACAAATATGAATGGATGCCTAAAGGGTCAAAATATTTACACATGTCTAGATGATAAAATTCTTGCAAAATAATTTTCTACTGTGATAATCGATTATGTTGACTTCTGGAGTATGATTTCTTGTTGTCATAATTCATTATGTTATTTCTGTATGTACTGTGATAATCGATTATGTTGTCTTCCAAAGTGTGAATTCTTGCTGTGATAATCGATTATGTTATTTTTCATTATGTTGTGATAATCAATTATGTTATCTTCTAGAGTGAAATTTCTTGTTGTCATAATTGATTATGTTTGTTGAATATAGAGGAAATACGGTTTGAGATAATCTCCCTTGTGTGTAAACCACACATAGGGTAATCTATTTATTATAGAGAGAGGTACAACTAAAAGAGTAACCGAAAGTAAACAAAATAAACAGAAGATATTGTTTGATATTGTGGTTAACAATATCTTAACAATATCTAAACAATATCTAGACAATATTTAACACTCCCCCTCAAGCTGGAGCATACAAATCGTATGTGTCAAACTTGTTACAAATATAATTAATTCTAGGCCCCCGTAAAGATAGTAAAAATATCTGTTAATTGATCACTTGAGTTAACAAACTCAGTCTTGATGTCTCCAGACATAATCTTTTCTCGAATGAAATGACAATCAATCTCAATGTGTTTGGTCCTCTCATGAAAGACAGGATTATAACTAATATGAAGAACAACCTGATTGTCACACACAAGTGTCATTTGAGTGACATCTCCAAATTGTAACTCTCCAAGCAATTGCTTGAGCCAAACAAGTTCACAGGAAGTTGAGGCCATAGCTCTATATTCTGCTTCTGCACTGGATCTTTCCACAACACTCTGTTTCTTACTTTTCCACGAAATCAATTTACCACTAATAGAGACACAATATCCAGATGTAGATCTTCTATCCGAAGGAGATCCTGCCCAATTAGCATCTGAGTAGCAAACAACTCTTGTATGGTTATTAGAACCATATAATAATCCTTTTACAGGAGATCCTTTAATATACTTCAAGATACGAATGACTGCATTCCAATGATCTTCACATGGGGAATTAAGAAATTGGCTTACCAAACTGACTGCAAAGGAAATTTCAGGATGAGTAATTGTAAGATAATTCAATTTCCAACCAATCTTCTATACTGCTAAGGATCAGATATAGGCTCCCCCTGATTTGGTAGAAGTTTAGTATTAGGATTCATGGGTGTATCCATAGACTTTGAACTCATCAACCCAGTTTCCTCCAAAATATCCATGGCATACTTCCTCTGAGATATAACAATACCATCATTGGACTGTGTCACCTCAATACCCAAGAAATATCTAAGTTTGCCAAGATCTTTGGTCTAAAAATGGTGACATAGATGTTGTTTCAACTGAGAGATGTCATGGTTTTCACTACCTGTAAGAACGATGTCATCAACATATACTATCAAGTAAACACATCCAGCACTAGAGTGTCGATAAAAGACAGAATGATCTGCTTCACATCGAGTCATACCAAATTATTGAACAACCTTGCTAAACTTTCCAAACCAGGCCCTAGGAGACTATTTTAGGCCATATAGGGATTTGTGAAGACGACATACCATCCCAGAAGACTCCCCCTGAGCAACAAACCTAGGAGGTTGCTCCATATAAATTTCTTCTTGCAAATCACCATTGAGAAAAACATTTTTAATATCCAGTTGATAAAGAGGTCATTGTTGAAGAGCAGTCATGGCGATAAATAAATGAACAGAAGCCATTTTCATCACGGGGGAAAAGGTATCTCCATAATCCAACCCAAAAATTTGAGTATAACCTTTTGGCCACAAGACGAGCTTTGAGACGATCAATGATACCATCAAGTCCAACTTTGATAGCAAACACCCATCTACAACCAACAACAGATTTTCCAGATGGTAACGGGACCAATTCCAAAGTTCCACTATTATGAAGAACACTTAGTTCATCTAACATGGCCTGATGCCAACCACGATGGGTTAAAGCTTCATGGACAGTTTTTAGAGTGGTCATAGAAGAAATAGAGGAAAAACATGTATAAAAAGGTAATGATAGTCGATGATAACTCAAAGCAATATAATGGGGAGAGGGATTACCTGTAGAACGGATACCTTTTCGGATGACAATGGGAAGGTCAGACTCAGGTGTTAGATCCGGAGGAGACAGAGTAGTTGACACTTGAGTGGAGTCACATGGTGGTGGTTGTGATTGATTTCGGCAACTATAATCCTGAAGAGGCGGTGGAGAAGAAGCTAACTGTGGAATAGGAACTAATGGTGAAGAAGACACAGTTAGAGGGTCACACACAACAAGAACATTAAATGTACTGGGAGTGTTGACAAGATTGGATGGAGACAGAGGTGAAGATTGAATTTTAAAATAAAGAGAGAATTCATCAAAGGTGACATCTGCAGACACAAAATAACGGTTAAGAGAAGGAGAAAAACATTTGTATCCTTTTTGTGATCTTGTAAACCCTAAGAAAACACATTTATGTGATCTAGGAGAAAGCTTATCAAGACCAGGACTTAAATTATGAACAAAACATGTAGATCTGAAAACTCTTTGAGGTAAGGAATGAATAGGTTCATGAGGGAATAAAATGAAATGAGGTATTTTATTATCTAAAACCGAAGAAGGCCTGCGATTAATGAGATAACATGCAGTAAGAAAAGCATCACCCCAAAAATGTTGAGGAACCTCTCCATGAATTAAAAGAGTACGAGTTGTTTCAATAAGATGTCTATTTTTGCGTTCAGCTACACCATTTTGTTGAGGTGTATAAGCACAAGAATTTTGATGTAGGATACCGTGAGAAGCCATGAATTGTTTAAAAGAATGAGAAAGATATTCACGACCATTATCACTGCGCAAACTCTAATAGAAACACCAAACTGAGTTTGAATTTCATTGAAAAAAGTTTGAAATATATGAAATAATTTAGAACGATTTTTCATCAAAAATAACCAAGTGCATCTGGAATAATCATCAATGAAAGTAACAAAGTATTGAAAACCTAGAGTAGACTTAATGTGACTAGGTCCCCAAATGTCAGAGTGAATCACGACAAAAGGGGACGAAGCACCACAGGTGACACTACAAGGAAAGGAAGTACGATTATGCTTGCCTAATTGACACGACTCACACGCCAAACTAGACAAGTTAGACAAGGCAGATACAAATTTCTGTAACTTGGCAAGACTTGGATGACCTAACTAAGCATGAATAAGAGAGGGAGACTCCATAATTGCACCAACATGTGTAGAGGGATGGAGATGATAAAGACCATGTGACTCATATCCTATGCCAATCACCTGTTTCGAACTCTGGTCATGTAAACACAAAGAATTGTTGGTAAAAGAAACAACACAATCAAGAGAACGAGTTAGACGACTGATGGACAACAAGTTAAAAGGAGACTCAGGGACATAAAGAACTTTATCAATGGTTAAAGAAGGGAAAAGTTTAACAGTTCCAACACCATGAGATGATACTCTAGAGCCATCAGCTAGTGTAACAGAAGGTAAAGGATTAGAAGAGGATAAAGAGGAGAACAAAGATTTGTTACCAGTAATATGATCAGTGGCTCTTGAATAAAAAACCCAAGGACCAGGAGAAGAAGATTGGGTCAGACCAGCAAAATATGTATCTGTGTGCAAAAAACGTAGTGAAACTAGAAGATTGTTGATCCTTATACCATTTGAGAAATTTGTTGAACATAGCAGGTGTGTCGGATGCAACAGCAGAAGGAGGATCCCCAGCAGACAAAGATGGGGAAAGATTGGTCTGAACAACTACAACAGATCGAGGAGGACGACCATGTAATATATAACACTTGTTAATCTTGTGACCTAGCTTGTCACAATGTTCACACTTAGGACGCCCTTTTCCCTGTTTGCGAGGGCGAGTCCGGTCATCACGGTGAGATGCCAACACAGAAGAATCATTAACAAAATTGGAAGTAGTAGAAGGAGTGGAAGAAGTCATGAAGGGCAGGAGAACAAACCCTAAAAAAAATCCAAAGTAATCCAATCAACCCACGAAGCACAGATCCAAAACGAGAAGACCTAAACAAGTCCGTCGACACTAAACGATGTAGGAGACAATAGACGACCAACTCCGATAGTGGTGATCTCAACGACACAGTGATCACCTTACCGAAATGAACAAAATTGTATGTCACCGGTCAAAAATAAAACTCCGACGACGGCTCTGGCGACTCTCTAGCAGCGGCGGCAGTGACAACAGCGTGAACCAGTACACCAGGTAAGTTCCCAGGAAAGAGAGGTGGGTCACTAATAGACACGCTTAAATACCAAGTATTTCCTTGTTAGAACCTTCCTAGACATGCACTTTCACACTACCAAATAATATCCAATAACAAAGATAACTCTTTTCTGATGTGGAAGATTAGTTTAACCGGCAACAGTGGCGATGGCGACTTCAGCAGTGGATAATGGTGAAAAAATTTCAAAATAACCTTAAGCTCTAGATACCATGTTGACTATAGAGGAAATACGGTTTGAGATCATCTCCCTTGTGTATAAACCACACATAGGGTAATCTATTTATAATAGAGAGAGGTAGAATTAAAAGAGTAACCGAAAGTAAACAAAATAAACAGAAGATATTGTTTGATATTGTGGTTAACAATATCTAGCAATATCTTAACAATATCTAAACAATATCTAACATTGATTCTGAAGGTGTTGTGATAATCGATTATGACAGAAAACTTTTGAAAATTTGAAATTATTAAAGTTTGAAATTTGAAAGTTTGAATTTTGAAAATCTGAATTTATGAAAATTTGAAATGATTAAAGTTTGAAATTTGAAAGTTTGAATTTTGAAGATCTGAATTTATGAAAATTTGAAATTATTAAAGTTTGAAATTTGGAATTTGTTGGAATTTGAATTTGAAATTTGTTGCAATTTGAATTTGAAATTTGAAATTTGGAATATGAGTGAATTTGAATTTGAATTTGAAAGTTGTCTCAATAAGAAGACTGCAATTGGGGGAAACTACTGCATTCCATTCCATTATCTATGCAATCATTCCATTCTCCTATCTTTCTCTCTCTTCATTTGCCTTGGGTATCCTAGATATTGTTTTCTTAATATTATGTTCTTCTCTATGACACTTTGTGATGCATTATCTTTTCTGCCTTGATTTATGTACTAATTTGTGCAAATTTGTGCTCAATTTTTATTGTAATATTTTTCATAATTATTAATGAAACAGAAATAGATTTTGATGATATTAATTTGTGTGAAATAGGGGGAGATTTTTTTTCTCTTAGAATATTTTTTTTTAATTATCAATGAAACAGGGAGAGATTTTGATGATATTAATCTATGTGAAATAGGGGGAGATTTTTTTTCTCTTACAATATATTTTGATTATCAATGAAGCAAGGGGAGATTTTTTTATGAATTAAAATCTATGTGAAATTCATTTCTATCTCTAAATTAAACAGGGGGAGTTAAGAGAAGTCTTTGCTCATATGAGTTAGGGGGAGTCTTATTATTAATATATCCAGGGGGAGATTAAGAGACTCTGACACTTGATACAAATTTGTGCTAATCTGTGCTACACTATATTGTGTAAATCTGTGCTAATCTTGAGTTGGCTATATAGAGTCAAGCATTTTAATTTATTTCAGGTGTTTCCTTGATCATCATAAAAAAGGGAGAGATTGAAAGCATTGATGGGGAGATTGATGGAAATGTGAAACATGTCCCTACATTCCCAAGAGATGATTTTGATGATGATTCAAGTCAACAACATTCAAGACTCAAGCAAGCCCAAGATGATTCCTGAAGACTAGATAGAGTCTTAGAATACTGGATATGGAGGTACAAGTTGATGAAGTAGTATTATGCATAAGCCTCCAAAGCACAAGTGTGATAAAATTTTGTAACATGACATTTTTCACTGTTATAATCAATTATGATGCATCAGAAATGGAAAAACGATTTTCTCTTTGTCATAATCGATTATACTGGTAACATAATCAATTATGGCAGTTTAAATTTGAAAAATATATTCGTTTTAGAAGAATAAATATTTTTGGATACATCCTGATTTTTGTCTATGAAATTATTAATGACCAACGACTATTTTTTGATACTATTTTCCTCTTTAAATGAGTTTTGATGAAAAATAAAAAATACACAATTATAGAATTCGAAAATACAATTTTACATACATTAAATTTTAAAAAAAGAATTTTGAGTAAGGCAACACAGATTTTTTTACACCTTTTAAGAAAACTCTCTTCTCTACTGCCTTCTGCACTTTCATTGTTAATCACACTTATTCTTGGAGGTTGACATTTTACAGGCTTCTACAATTTGTTGTCTCCATAACCCAGGTGTGACCTGTTAGAAAAAGTAGTTTTAGATCAAGAGGGGGGGGTGAATTGATCTTTGAAAGTTTTTCGCAATTCACAGATTATCTAATTCAAAAATTAAGTTTCTAAATCTCTTTTTGAATCACCAAGCAATCAAACAATATAAGTGCAGTAACAGAAATAAAAGAGAGAAAGGTTAAGAAAGATTTCACCGGTATTTTATACTGGTTCACCCAATACCAAGGCTACGTCCAGTCTCCAGCCAAATTCCAGCTGGGTTCCACTAGAATAGATGTTTTACAGACTCAACAATCTTACACCTAATCTAACACAAGAACCAACTTCCAGTTCTTGAACTTAACCTCTCCACCAAGAACCAAATTCCAGTTCTTGGAAACCTCTGCAACCAAATTTCAGCCGCAGAGAACCCAGTACCCAAATTCCAGGCACCACACAGTATAACCACAAGAACCAAATTCCAGCTCCTGTGCTCAACCTCTTACCAAGAACCAAATTCCAGTTCTTGATAACCTCCACAACCAACTTCCAGCTGCAGAGAAAACTTGTGCCCAAATTCCAGGCACAACACAATACAAAGTAATGAAAAAGAATTTACAAAGAAGAAACTAGAAAGCTCAAACCAGTTTATCCAAATCTGCAGAGAGTTTCTTCTTCAAAGTATGCAAGTTGCCTCAAGAAAGATTTTCAAAATAACTTCAAAAAAACTGTTGCGAATCTTTCTTGAAAAAGTGCTAAAGTTGCTTGATTGATTGCTTAAGGATGTTTGAAAAACTGATGTACAATCTCTATTTAAAAGTTTCAAGCAAAACTGTTTTTAAAGAGAATTTTCAAATCTGCTGCATTAATTAATCTGTTGAAAGTTTGTTTTAATCTGTTGAAATAGTCGTTATAATCTGTTAAAAGTCCTTTCAACCCATTAATGCGTTCTTGTTTCTTTAACAGAATCGTTTTAGTTGATACAACTATGTTTATATCAGTTAAAACATTTTACAAACATTTTCTAAGTGTGATTCAATCGATTGATTCGCGTTTTAATCGATTGATTTACTTTAAAACTTTCTTATAAAACTTTTCAAGTTATTTTAACTGATACAAAGAAGTTTTAATCGATTAAAAACCTGCACAGAATTTTTCCAAGTTGTTTTAATCGGTTGAAATACGTTTTAATCGATTGAAACTCTGTACAAAAATTTTCCAAGTTATTTTAATCGATTGAAATGCGTTTTAATCGATTGAAACTCTGTACAAAAATTTTCAAGTCATTTTAATCGATTGAAATTCGTTTTAATCGATTGAAATAAGTCTGATCGGTCATAATTCAATTCTGATCGATCATAACCAACTCTGATCGGTCATAATTTCATTCTGATCGATCATCCTGACTTCCAAAGTGGTTTTAATCGATTGAAACGTGTTTTAATCGATTAAAAGAGTTCTGATCGCTCATATTTGAATTCTAATCGGTCATAAAGAGTTTTAAAGGGTTTTAATCGATTAAAAGAAGTTTGTATCGATTAAAATACTGTAAAAACACTTCTTTAAACATTCTAAGTGATTTTAATCGTTTCTTTCAAAGCAATATCAGTTAAAAACATTATTAAGAAAGTTCTTTGTCAAAATGCTTTTGTTTTTGATTTGTTTAAAACTATTTTTGAGGCATTTTGCAAAATGAATGAAGAAACTTTATGCAGCAGAAAAGGTAAAATGGTTTTACCTAAGCCTTCTGTTAGACACACTAAATCTTCTAGCACAATTATCTGAGTGACTTGTTGACTGCTGCAGAGTTGACCTTTGACTCTATCTTTGACTTCATCAAATCAATGAGATCTTTGCTAGGATCACTTTCATGACCGTTCTCATTTTATTACCTTCATCCTTTGTGGGCTTAGGTGGTTGTTGTTAAATTCCCATTTTAGGGTTTAGGTTGTTGCTCTTATTTTCTTTGCCTACAAACTAAGGGTTTTCTTATGGGCACTGTTTCTTAAGAAATGTGTTTCTCTGTTCATCCCTTTGATTTGTTCGGGGAGGTGGTCATCCTTAGTGGGATTCTAAGGAGGTGTTTTCATCCCTTTGATTTGTTCGGGAAGGTGTTCATCCCTAGTGTGATTCTAGGGAGGTGTTCATCCTTTGTGTGTTGGTGGCAAATGAGGTGTTTTTCATCATTTGATTTGTTCAGAGGAGGTGTTCATCTCTAGTGGGATTCTAGGGAGGTGTTCATCCTTAATGGGTTTCTAAGGAGGTGATTATCTTTTTAATTAGTTTACTTATTACTGGTTCCTCTGCTGAGTTGATTGTAATTTGTAAACTGAATTTTAAAGATAGTGAATTGGGAGTCACTCTTGTGATTAGAGTTGACTGGGAACTGGATGTAGGGTTGGCTATACCCGAACTAGTATAAATTATTGTGTACTCTTCTCTTGCCTTTATCCCTTTAACAGCACCACATCTTACATCTCCACGCTTGAATCTTTCCCTTTATCTACCTGATTATATCGCTTCCGCTTTATCTATATTTTATCTGATAATTAAAATTAAATTAATAAGTTATTGAACATCTTAAAATAAATTTTTAATTTGACATCTATTTTAATTTGTGCATCTATTAATCCCCTCTAGATGTCATTTGTCTAACACTCTAAAGGTTTAATATGGACATGACAAAGCCATTGAATATTCTACTTGCTAGGCATATGACGTTGTGTAAAGATCATTGTCCAACAAGTGAAGAAGACAAGAAAGAGATGAGCAAGGTGTCTTATTCATCTACCATAGGAAGTATTATGTATGCCACAATTGCTTATGTAGTTGGAGTTATGAATCAGTTATTGTCAAATACTGGTAAGGAGCACTGAAATGCTGTGAAATGGATACTAAGAGCATCTCCAATGGAGAATGCTCAGCAAATCTTCAAGGTGTTTGAGGAAACTTTCCCATTGGAGAGGATGACATGGCATAAAGAGTTATTTCAAATTTGGAAAAAAGTGCTTCAAGGAGTAGTTATTACTTAAGATAAAATATATTATTTTAATAGTTCCCAGAATATCTCCATTATGAAAATGGACAAAACACATTCAAAATCAACCCAAAATTCATTCAACATCAATTCAAAATTCATTGAACATCAACCCTTAAAATTATCTCAATTCATACCTCATAAAAAAAAATTACAAAATTATCAACCATCAACAATGATCATCACCAATAAACAATAATCCAATTCATAATCAAAAGTAAGTTATATGAAATCCCAACAAAAATTGTACCGTTGTAGGTGACAACATAAGCAACAAGAACGAAAGTGGACAAACACGGTGACAGTACCACGATAGTAGTGGATGTAGATGCAATGGTGGTAGCAAAAGCGGTAGAAGTGAAAGTAGTGATAACGAATTTAATGGGTAATGGATGTGGTGTAAGAGAAGAGGAGATGAAGGGGAAAAGGGAAGAGAGGAAGAAGAACGGGAAAGGAGGAACCAGAAGAGTGTAAGGTGTTAGGTATTAGACAAAAACATAAGCACGAACAACTAAAATAAAAAGATGAGAAAAACACCGACAATAGGCAAAAGAGTAATTCCACTAATGAAAGAAATTACAACTCTTCTCTCTCTACCTCCAAGGAGGAAACAATAATACCCTCTCTTGAAAATAAAGGAAAAACAACTCTAAGAGAACCTAAAAGGAGAAACTATTTTTCTCTCTTAATTTATCTCTCAAGTACTAAAACAGCAAGAGAAAGAAAAGGAAATGATTTTGGTGTGTTTTACAAGCTAAATATTTTGCTCCTTTTATAGTAAGAAAAGTAAGCACCAAAGTAAGATTTACCTGATGTGGGACTTCTCTTCTCACAATCTCCCACTTGAAGTTTTTGATTAAAATTAATCAAATCTTCACACCATGCTTACTTTATTCTTGTCATCCATGTTGCTTATTTTTCTGCTAGGCCATAGTAGGATCAACTCCATACAAACTTGTCAACAATGACTTTGTTATAACATCTGCTAGGTTCTCATCCGTGTGAATCTTTTGCATATCCACACTACCTTCTTCCATTACTTCCCGAACAAAATGATATCTTATTCCTATGTGCTTTGTCCTAGAATGAAAAGTTGGATTCCTTGCAATGTGCAAGGTACTCTGGCTGTCATAATATATAATAATTTGTTGTTGTTTGTGCCCGAGTTCCTCCATTATCTTCCTAATCCAAATAGCTTCCTTACATGCCTGGGTGGCTACCATGTACTTAGCTTTTGTGGTAGACAGAGATACAATATCTTGTAACTTGGATAACTAACTTACTACCCCTC
Organism: Sphenostylis stenocarpa; assembly: GCA_963425845.1. Classification (NCBI taxonomy): domain Eukaryota; kingdom Viridiplantae; phylum Streptophyta; class Magnoliopsida; order Fabales; family Fabaceae; genus Sphenostylis; species Sphenostylis stenocarpa. The sequence goes on along the minus strand of OY731400.1, from coordinate 55,732,365 downwards.
CTGCAATTGTAAACACAAAACCAATAGTAGATCTCATTTTATCCAGATCACCTGCAAAATCTAAATCAACATAGCCTTTGACAACGAGTTATGATCCTCCATAACATAATGCAACACCCGAGTTCCTTTTATGTATCTAAGGATCCTCTTTATAGCACTTTAATGCTCTCCACCAAGATTTCCCATGAATCTACTAACTACTCCCACTGCTTGTGCAATGTCCGGTCTTGTACAAATCATGGCATACATAAGACTTCCCACTGTTGATGCATACGGTACTCAAAACATTTCTATCATCTCCGCTTCATTGTAAGGATTCATACTTGAGGATAACTTAAAATTAATAGGAAGTGGGGTGGAAATTAGCTTGCAATCTTGCATGTTGAAGCGCCGCAAGATTTTCAGTAAGTAATTCTTCTGAGAAAGCCAAACCTTCCTATCTTTTCTGTCTCTATGATTTTGCATCCCTAAAATCTTGTTTGCTGGTCCCAAGTTCTTCATGTCAAACTCTCTAGTCAATTGTGCCTTTAACTCTTTGATTCGATCTATGTTGGGGCCTACTGCCAACATGTCATCCACATATAGCAACAAGATAACAAAATCATTATCACCAAACCTATTGTTATATGTACAATGGTCTGAGTTTAGTCTATTGTAATCAAGGCAAATAATGAAGGAATCAAATCTCTTATACCAACATCTGGGTGCTTGCTTTAGATCGTATAGAGATTTGGTCAACCTGCAAACCAAGTTTTCTTGTTCTTTAAAGCCTTTTGGTTGGAGCATATAAATTTCCTCTTCAAGATCTCCATGAAGAAAAGCAGTCTTTACATTCAATTGTTCAATATGTAAATCAAATGCAACACATATAGCCAGGACAACTCTAATGGACGTCAATTTGACAACCGGCGAGAATATCTCATTAAAAACAATACCTTTTTTCTGAGCATATCCCTTTACAACCAATCTAGCATGATATCTTTCTACTTGATCATTGTCATCTCTCTTGATCCTATAGACCCATTTGCAACCAATGGTTTTTCGACCTTTCAGAAGTTCCACAAGATTCCATGTCTTATTTTTATAAAAAACCTCAATTTCTTCCTGCATTGTAGTCATCCACAGAGAAGCATCTGAACAACTCATAACCTCTTGAAAAGTTCAAGGTTCTCCTTCTTAATTTAAAAGACAATACGCATCATGACTTGCCACCACACATTGTGAATGCTAAGATGGTCTGGCTTTTTCTCGTATTGATCGCCGGAGATCTCCATTACCAACCTCATTTGGCTCTTGATCTTCGTACTCCTCCTCTGACTCAAACAAATCATCCAAAGACTTCTTCTCTATCTGTACTATAACCTTGTCCTTTATCAAGTTGTCATTTATCTGCTCACTTTGTAGTTCATTTTCTGCAAAGACTACATCTCTGCTAACAACAACATTGTGGGAAGTGGGATCCCACAGGCGATACTTGTTCACATTGTCAACATAGCCCAAGAAGATACATTTCTTGGATTTTGGATCCAATTTTTTTCTTTCTTGAGTGTTTGTTGTGCATAACGTACACAGGACAACCAAAAACACGTAAGGATGAATAATCAACTAGTTTACCTTTCCATAACTCCATTGGTGTGCTCAAACCAATGGTGGTTGGCAGTGACCGATTTATAACATAACATGCAACTTTAACCGCTTTTGCCCAAAAAGACTTGGCTACTCCTGTAATTCGCAACATAACTCTAGTTCTTTCCAGGAGAGTTCTATTCATCCGCTCTATTATACCATTTTGCTAAGGTGTATGTGGGACATAAAATTATTTGGTGATACCCTTTTGCTTGCAAAATGCTAAAAATTCTCCGTCTACATATTATCTTTTGTTATCTGTCCTCAAGCACTTAATTCTTTTACTTGTGCTTTGAATTCCTTGAACTGTGAAAACACATCTGACTTCTTCTTGATAGGGTACACCCACAATCTCCTCAAAATCATCAATGAATGATACAAAATATTTTTCTCCTCCGAGGGATAGTACCGGCGATTCCCAAACATAAGAATGAATCAAGTCCAATATATGTTTACCTTTAGCAGTCACTCTAGTAAACTTCAATCTATGTTGTTTGCTTATCATATAGTACTCGCAGAAAGGTAAACTAACCTCTTTAAGCTCGGGTAAGAGATAACATTTTGCAAGGATTTTATATCACTTTCTGACATATGACCAAGTCTATGATGTCACATGATTACTGCATCTTCCTGACTTGTTGTCGTAACTGATGCATCCGCTTCTTGCAACGTATCTCCAAGCAACACATGCAAATTTGCCATGATCTTATTTGCCTTCATGACCACCAAACTCCCCTTCACCACCATCAAAATTCCACCTTCAACATGGATCTTACACCTGAGGTCATCTAATTGCCCAATGGACAATAAATTCTTCTTCAAGTCCTTCACATGTCGTACCCCTTGAATTGTGCGAACAATATCATCATACATTTTAATTTTGATAGTACCAACTCCAGTAATCTCCAATGCATGGTTGTTTCCCATGAAGATGGATCCACCTGAGAATAGTTCATAAGTGTGAAATCAATCTCGGTGCGGAGTCATATGCCATGTTGCACCTGAATCCATTATCCACTTGTCATGAAACTCCTTTTCACCATTAGAGCTAATTACTGCTTCACTCACCAGAATATCTCCATCTTTCAAGGTACTTACAACTTAACCTTTTGAGGTTGATTATTCAAAGTTATTTCCTCCATTCTTCCTCTTCCAACACTCTTTTCTCGTATGGCCTTTCTTGCCACAAAAGTAGCATTTGATTTTAGAACTTTTCTTACTTCAAGACCTCGATCTATTATTACTCGAGCCACATTCTGTTGATCTTCCTCTCATCATTGTCAAAGCCTCTACTTGTTTGGAACTTTCATCGTTCGCTTGGATTCTTCTTCAAGAATAGCTCCAACGACATCCTCAAAGTGCATATTCCCACCAATATTATTATTTGTAATATTAATGATAAGTTGTTCATACGAATCAGGTAAACTCTGAAGTAAAAGTTCTGCACTTCATGTTCAACTATGTTGAAATCTGTCGTTGATAGTTGGACAAACAAGGTATTCAAATGGTTGATGTGGTTCGTCACTAATGTGGACTCACTCATCCGAAGAGTATAGAGTTTTCTCTTCAAGAATATTCTTGTGTGAATTGACTTCACCTCATTTAGTTTAATGAGGGTATCCCAAATCTCCTTCGCAGTAATCTTCTCTGCAACACCAGATAAAATCAAATCTGCCATTGATAAGTACAAATTTGCAATAAAATTTTCGTTCATTTCTTTCCATCATCGTTCATCCATGTGTTCCACGGTTCTTTCCATAATTGCATCAATACAACTGTCCTTCCTAAAAATTGCCTTTATCTTTAATTTCTACAATGAGAAATTACACCCATTGAACTTCTCTATCTCATATTTTGTTGTCATGGTTCCAAACTGACTTATGCAATCCTCACTATGAATAGTATTGTCTACTAAAACAACAATGGTAGATCGTGAACCAGTACACCAGGTAAGTTCTCAGGAAAGAAAGGTGGGTCACTGATGGAGACGCGTAAATACCAAGTCTTTCCTTGCAAGAACTTTTCCTAGACATGCACTATCACACTACCAAATAATATCCAATAACAAGAATAACTCTTTTCTGATGTGGAAGATCAAATTAACTGCAACCACATAGCATACTAAGAATTTTCTCCAACACTATTCTAATGACTATGCAGCAGAAGACCAATATCACAACCTAGTGGCTCTGATACCACTATTAGGTATCAGACAAAAGCATAAGCACACACAACTAAAATAAAAAGATGAGAAAAACACCAACAATAGGCAAAAGAGTAATTCCACTAATGAAAGACATTACAACCCTTCTCTCTCTGCCTCCAAGGAGGAAATAATAATACCCTCTCCTGAAAATAAAAGAAAAACAAATCTAAGAGAACCTAAAAGGAGAAACTATTTTTCTCTCTTAATTTATCTCTCAAGTACTAAAGCAGCAAGAGAAAGAAAAGGAAGTGATTTTGGTGTGTTTTACAAGATAAGCATTGTGATCCTTTTATAGTAAGAAAAATAAGCACCAAAGTAAGATTTTCCTAATGTGTGACTACTCTTCTCACATAAGGGAGAAGGGAGAATGAAGAACAGGGAAGAATGGAAGGGAGAAGTGGAAGAGGATGCAAGAGTGGAAGAATGGAGGAGTTGAAAAAATTGTACCTTTGGATCATGAGTAAAAAAAAATTTGACCTTTGGATTGTGATAGTTTTTAATCGTTGAGAGTTGTTTGTATCTTTGATTAGTTGTTTAATGTAGCTATTTGAGTAGAGAAGTCATTTACTAATACATTTTTTACACTATAAAACATTAATTAGGGGTAAAAAAAAATTCATATATTCTTCATTTCACCATTTTTCTTCTTCTCCAACTATGGATCTCAATCAATTTAATTATTAGTATTATTATAATTTATTTCAAAATTAATCATCCCTTACAAGAGAAAATTCTCAAAACTTCCAAAATTATATTTATCCATCGTTATTTTTTTATGTTTCCACCACCTCTAATCACATCAAATATTAATAACATTCCTCATTCATCCAACGTAAAGCCTTATTTCCCAATTAGAATCGATAATATCCAATTTGATGGAAGTAGGAAATATGTCTTAGAGGAAGTCTTGTGTAACATTCTCAATACCGAGAGGATATAATTCTAATTTGATGATGGTTGAATATATTGAAGGATTCAATTGTTGGTGTTGATTAGTCATTAACTTAATATTAGGAGCAAATAAAAGAAGCATACAACAAAGACGATGAACATAACGTTTTCACTAGAGATGTCAAAATGGGCGGCCCAACCAACTTGGCATGACCCTAAGGGTCAAGTAAAAAAATGTGATGGCATAGTCTGACCTATATTTTAAAACGGGCAAAACATTTAGCCTAGCCTAACCCTATGTTAGGCCAATGGACTAACGAGCCAATTTTGGCCTGATTAGAATAAGTGAATCCCTCTCAAATTAATTTATAATACATATATATTTTTTAGTAAAATAATATTACTTTTATTTTTATTTTTATTTTTAAAACAATTATTATTCTATAAAACTGGTCGGCCCATAAACCTATGGGTTATCCCGACATATGCCCATATAGGTCATGACCTAAATAGGCTGGAGCAAAATAGGTCTCGATATAATTTATGCCACAATTGTTTTTGCTATTGTAACCAAAATTGTGACTGGATGACAAAAATATGTTTCTAAAAGAAAGAAAATAATGGACTCGCCACCAATATTTATTTTAAGAAAAATATCGAAAAAAAACCTTCAAAAGAAAAGAAAAAAAGAGTGGTTTACGAAACAAAAGTTGGATCCGAGAGTTGATGATTATGTCTAGTGAATATATTAACACCCTATAACATTCGTTCTAAAAAACAGTTACCTTTAATTAGACTTAAAAAGTTAAATATCTTAAAATTATTTATTTTATCCCTCAAAATTATATATATATATATATATATATATATATATATATATATATATATATATATGTTGCTACTAAAAATAAAAGGTTATATATTTATTTTACATTTTTGGCTCGACAGATATTATCTCTACTCCTATGTATCCCAAGTGCAATGGAGAATCAAAGTGACATAATTTTTTCTTAGAAAAATATTTGTAAATAATTTATTTTAATTTATCTATTTGTATTACTAAATTAAGGTATGTTTGGAATTATTTTAAAATTAAATAATCGAATTAGAAGTACATCTAAATTTATTATCATATTTATAATTTAAGTAATAATTAAATTAAAAGTGCATCCACAGTAATCATTAATATTTAAATTATTAAATTTATCATTCCTATTTGGATTTAAAATATTTTATTAAAGTATTTTATTATAATCAAATCAAGAGTATATTTGAAGAAGTGATTATTATAATTTTATGACATCCAAATTAGATGTACATTCAAAGTGGTTAATTTGTTTTATGAAATATTTGGTTATAACTCTAATAAAAATGGTACTGCATATTTATAATTCCATAAAATAATATTTAAGGATAGAAAATGATAATTATTGAAATTTAATTATCAATATTGTGATATACTAATTTAAATCATTTTTAAGAAAAGAAGTTGAACCTTTTTTATTTAGAATTTGAACAAAAAAAAATCTTTCAAACCCATTACTATTTGCAACTTATTTTTGTCATGTTGTTTCAAGTTTCACAAAAAAATAAAAATCATTTTAGATTCACTTCAATATTTGAAGTCCATTTTTGTTATTTTCACCCCAAATCCATATAGAATTGTTTTTTTTTCTTGAACAAAAGCTCCTACAAATTCGTTGGACCCAGAAACTTGGTTCAAGCACATTCCATGGCCTAAACTTAACCAAATGACATATTTGTTTTACTATTTAAAGTCCGTTTTTGCTATTTTCACTCTTATATAGATTTTGGGTCATAACTCTCTTAAGCTTACATCTCTTTCACTTTGAAATAATATATTGGAGAATAATAGACCGAGCCATACAAAACAATCAATCCTACATAAAGCCTCAAATACTACAAAGGAGCAACAAATACTACATTAACAAACACTACAAAGAGAGGAGTTAGCATATTTATTTATGGATTTCTTCTATTTTATGATAGTGGGTTTCTATTGATCTTTTTTTTTTCTCCCTTATTGATGTAAAATAAAGTAAGGTATAAAATATAAGAAGATAAGGTGCAAAATTTTAAGCAATAATGTAAGCAAACTCAAGGAAAATTTCCACTAGACATTAAGATAGTTGCCTATCTAGATGTGAATGTTCATTTCTAAGGATTATGGAGGGAGGAGGAGATGGAATGAAACTAGAAAAGAATAAAGACAAGGGTTGAAAACATGAACCAACCCCTTGGATAAATAAATGAAGTGAAGAAATAAAGAAGAAAAGACGAAGAGAAGAGAAGTATGATGGTGATGGAGTGTTGGCATGCCATTAGGGGATGAGTCACCCTAGATAAGTGGTGGTTGTCGCCACTTGAACCAAGGTTCAAGATAAGCCACTCAAAGAGATGGAACACTCTAAGAAACCTCACAAACTTGTCATAAATGTTCAACCTAATTACATGAGGGGGAGCATTCTATTTATAGGATTTTGGAGGAGGGACCTAGATGGAATTACAAAAGGAGACATAAACTTAACCTAAACCTAAAGGCTAGAGTCCCCATGGTCCAAATATGTTAAATTCGTCCTAACCCACCAAAAATACCTCTAAGGGTGTGGAGAACATGAAAAAAGAGGTGTGTTTCCTTTTGGGTTGTCCCAAGCCAATCATACCCGCAAGCCAAGCTTCTTCCTCTTCAAAAAGGGGTGTAGGACATGAAAAAAGAGTGTCTTACACCTTTGGGCTGCCCACACATGTATCCTATGTATCCAAGCCCTCTTTTACAACAAAAAGAGGTGGTATTCTTAAAAAAGGAGGTGCAAAAAGTGAGCCTACAAAAGGAAGCGAAAATAAGTAAAAAAACATAGGAAAGAATATACTTAGTAAATTAAAATGAAGGGTAAGGAGGAAGCCTCCCTTTTAGATGCTTCTAGTGATCCTCCTAGGAATGACCTCTTCCGTCTCTGGGGTAACTAGGGACTTATCACTTGAGGTTTTTAATCCTTCAATTTATGGAGCAATGAGCAGCGTAACATGAAAATGCGCGTAACATGAACATGAAAATGGGTGTAACATAAAAATGGGACGAACTCCCATGGGCAAAGGAAAAGGATGTTTTCTTTTTTTTTTAATTATTTTTTATGTATTTTGAACTTTTCATTTATTTCATTTATTTAATTTTTATAGGAAAAAAAAGTGAGGCGTTTACATTAGCTTAGCCAAGGAAAAGGATGTTTTCTTTTCTTTAAATTATTTTTGGTGTATTTCAAACTTTTCATTTATTTCATTTATTTAATTTTTGTAGGAAAAGAAAGTGAGGTGTTTACATTGGCTTAGCTTGACCTATTTCTTAGGTCTTTCAGGTCAGTCTATTGGGCTAAGCCTATTTTTGACACTACTAACTTTCACGAAGAGGTCAATGAATCAATTAAAATCTTGATGGAGTAAACTTCATCTTGTAGTTCAAAAATTTAATGCACGCTACAAATAAGCTGTCAATAAAAGAAAAAGCGATTGGATCAGGAAAGATGTTATGTCATTTGCATATAAGATTTTCACAAAATATTCGGAAGGGAAAAAAATTTGAATATAGATAAGAGATGAACCAAAATGGCAATCGACATTTATGGATTATTCTTCAAAAAGATTAAAGATTTTTACTTCAGGTGCATACTCATCATTTTCTAACCTAGAGACACCACTAGAGTTCAACAATATGACATAACATCACCAATATCTCGCCCTATAAATAGCAGGCAACCAAGAGAATGCAAGCACCACACCGTATTAATTTATTTGGCATAAAGAATGCAATAAAGGAAAAAAAAATACAAAGTTTGATGAATTGATTAAGTTAAAAAGTCACAAGAAATGTGTTTGAAGTATGAAATCTTCACGAAGGACATGTCTAACAGTTTGAGAAGCAATGTGAAAATCATGAAAAATATTATGAATATATTAGGCAAATATGAGAATTTTAAATATATTAGTCATTATAATAATTAATTATAATTGTTAAGAAATATATTAGTCGATATGAAATGAAAAGTAGTCATTGTGACAAAATTTTGGAGAAAAGAATGACGACAATTAATTTTACTAATATATTTTTTAGTATTACTTGGTTTTCATTATATTTGTTTAAATATTATGTATTTGATATTATTTTTTTAATTAAAATATGATTGTGTTATCAACTAAAGTAATTAATTTTAAATAGAAAATTTAATTAGTTATTTATAAAAAATGAATTATTTAATGAATTTATTAATTTAATTTTTATAGAAATTATTAATCAATTAAGATTTAATTAATAAATTTTGTAATGTATAAATCTAAATAAAAAATATGTAAAATAATGAATTGTTTAGAGTTTCTTAATATTCTTCCTGTTGGAGTAAAATTAGATGAAAACTATTTAATGACGTGACACTATGAGACCCTCATTTTACATTTTTTTCAGTGGGAAGAGTTACTCCATTGGAGATGTCCTAAGATATTTAAGAGAACGACAAGAAGGTGTTTGTGTTTTAATAATGAAAAACCCATTCTGGAAGAATACATTGATGCTAACATGGTCGACGATGTAGATGAAAGAAAATCTACATCAAGATGTGTAACTATTCTTACAAAGGGAGTTGTTTTGTAGCAATCAAAGCTAAAAAATGTATTTCCTTATTGACCATTGAAGTAGAGTACACTGTAGCATTTGAAGCTTGCAAGGAGACTCTATGGATGAAGAATTTCCTACGTGAATTAGGTCAAAATCATGAAAATTTTGTGGTGTATTATGATAATCAAAGTGCAATTCATTAGTTTAAGAATTCCAATTATCATTCTTGTTTGAAGTATATTGATGTTCACTTTCATTGTATAAGAAATTATTTGGATGATGGCTTATTATAGTTGGAGAAAGTTCACATATATGCTAATTGGTCTGACATGTTAACAAAGATTGTACTAGTCAAGAAACACTCGAGTTTACTTTATGGGAATAGATTGATGATGCCCTTAATTAAGTCAAGATGGGGGAGAATGTTAAAAATATATCCCTCCTTTTAAGGGATGTAATTCCTTAGCATGGAAACTAATAAATTGTTTATTCTAAGGTCATTGGAATTATTTCATTTACTCTTGAAGACATGTACATTTATCTTTGAAAAGGGAAAGAGCATTTAATAATATCCACTATCACTCTTGATGGAGAAGCCTCAAACCCTAAACCCCAGACCATAAACACTATAAATAAGGCTCTTGAGAGAGTTGGAGACACAAGAGAAGTTGAGTAATCTAACTAGTAAGTTGAAGAGTAGTAGTGAGTTAAAAATAATTTGAAAGAGATAAAAGAATTTCCATCATTTCGTGAGATTATTGTAAGTCATCCTAAGGGTGAGCTAGTGTGTTATCCTCTTAAAAAGAGAGATCCTTTTGCAATCCTACTTTTATAGTGAAGTTCTTATATTGTCTTGATCCCATGGTTTTTTCTTCTCACATTAAGTAGGTTTTTCACATAAAAATATTGTGTGTTATTCTCTTCTCTTGTCCTTCTCTTTCTTAAGGCTATCTTAAGTTATATAGATGGAGGGACATTTTTCTGCTTCTGCTTCGCTTCAAGATTACCACCTTAAAAACAACACTATTGCCACTCATAATTGCATTTCAGGTAAAAGAAATCAGATTTTTATTAGTCTCTTATCATTGTCGATGAGCGCACACAAACAAAACAAGTCAAGACATAACTTTTTAGATTCTAATTATATATAAAAGTCTATTGTTACATGATTTGTAAGGACGTTGATGCATTTTGGTCCATAGATCAGTCATATAAACTTCACATTCTTTGGCCACACCAATGTTGTATCTCTAAATTTTGCAACACAAAAAGTTGGTAAAAGTGATGAAAACCTAAAGCTACTAAACCGTATTGAGTTGTTTATATGTTAATGAATAATGATGATGAACAAAGTAATGTATAATATTCATATATTTAAAATTTGTACTCATATACATATTATCATTGTAATTAATAGATAAACAATATTGCTTATCAATACAAAAATAAACATATAATATAATATAACTATAATTATAATTATAAAAATTTAATCATATATATTTAATATATTGGTTTTAGTTTTTTTAAATGTTTAAACTCATTAATATTTAAGAAATTTATCTTTCATTCTATTTCACAATCTTAGGTTAATAATCTTCTTTGTAAAAAAATATTTTTCTAATATAGCGGTAGAAATAAGAATTGAAAATAAGATAAATTAATCAATGAATAAAATAAAATGTACTTAATTTTCTTGTTCTTGTAAAAAATTGACACAATTTAAGCATGATGAATTTTCCAAATTGGGATGGTTTCGAGTATCAATAATAAAATATTGAAGTTGAAATTAAAAAAACAAAATTATTGTTCACTAAAATCCAAAGGATAAAATTTGTTCATAACGTTAAAAGTTGTAATCATTCTTAGGAGTTAAAGTATTGCTTAAAGCTAAAATTTTATTATTTGCTCACTAAACATGTCATACAATTCTTGGAGTTAATGTGCTACACAGGTAGAATTGAAATTAGGAATATCAATATCATGTTGTTCATAAATTAACATGACACTTTTTAACTAATCTTACCAATGATTTTCTATAAACTTTTAATTGGTAAAATAGATTAGTTGCATAACATTATGTATATATTGAGATTGTTTCTACAAAGTTCGACAAAGACAATTAGTAATTTTTATAATCTCTTTCATAATGTGTAAATCCGACATGAATTGCAACAAAATCAAAACATGATAAGCAACATCAACATCATCCCTTTTAAAATAAGTTGATCCACTATAACATTTTTGGAGAATAAAAAATGCATTATACAATTTCATTATACGGTAAACTCCAACAAGTATCATTAGCTTGTTTTAAAGAGTTTTTTTTCTTTACCAGTTTCAAGTTCAACAATTTATAACAATTGAGTTATTTCAACTAATTCAATAGCTTGTAACTCATTATGATGTTTACTAAAAGGACAAACAACATTTAAAATAAAAAGCTAAATTAGAAAAAAAATGATGAAGTGGAATAGCTTCTCTCGAAGAAAAAAAAAACAAAAATAATTTTATTTTTAAAAAATAATACTTGTAATCCATTTCATTCTCACCCCATGTTACTAACACATAATTCTCTTTTAAGAACAATCCTTGTATCTTTAACATGCACACTATTAAAATATTATTTTTTATACGATCAATGTTATCTACAAATCTCAACAAAAATAGTTTGTTCTTTTCTAGATTTGTTACTGCATAATTATGCAAAAGCTAGAAAGTCCAATTTCTTCATGGATATGACTTCTTTCTTTATTGAAAGAAAATGTAAAATTTCTTTCTAAATATAATGACAAGTATATTTTGTATTACATGAAGCATTTTCTAAATGTCACTTTATCATTATATGATATTAGAATATTGATGTATGTCATTTTACTCTTTATTTCTTTATCTAAGAGTATTTTCCAAACTAATTATTTTCTTCATACACCATGCATTTAACATGTTTCAATTAAAGCATAACATAATTCAGTTTTTCTTAATTTATTGTATTTTGCATAGTTTTAACATAATAAATAATATACATGCATACATTCACATTGCATATTTCTTTTTCTTCTTTTGTAGGAGAGGCAATTTGAGATGGACCAAATTGATGGAAAAAAATGTACAAATTAATGTTGTCAAACTTCACTCTTCTCGTAAGCCTAAGTTTGTTAGTGCAACACACTTGCAGAACGTTACAAATGAAAATTTTAAATCAAGCAAAATAACTGATGTGGGAATCCAATTTAGTTGAATTAAAAGCCAGTTGGAATCAAGAATTAAATGTAAATCAGTGTTAGATCACTCAAAATAGGAAAAAAGTAGCTTATTTTCTCCAAATCAATCCTATAAATTTTTCTTCACAACAATCCAATTTTTCAATTTTTTACTTGGGAGACATTTGATTTTATTATAATAAATTTTAGGATTAATTTCTTTTGTTCAATTCCCCTATAAATAGAGGTCTTATGATAATATGATCATAATCTCATCCTCCAAAAGGAGTTTTTGTTTAGTCTTGTCATCATTTTCTTCTTTTTTTCTTAGTTTTTAGTTAGGCAAACTCATGCTACAATACTTCCGATTTTTTATCTTTTATCCAATTTGCAATTTCTATTGAATTTTTCAGTTTATATTGTTATATTTTCTTTATTCATTCAGTTTTTATTTTAATTTATGCTATTTAATTGTTTAGAATTTTTATTTCATTTCGGTATTGCTTAATTTTCATTTTCAATTAATCTTTTTTCCAATTCTAATTCTCAATTTAGTTTTAGAGTTATCCCTTTCAGAAATTTCAAATTTAATTACTACACTATTTTATTTTAAAACAATTTTTCATTCTTGCACTTTTAATTAAAAAAACTTTATTTTAATTTTATAAATTTTATTTATTTAAATTCTACGTTAATTTAATTTTAATTGTTGTACTATTTTGTTTTAAAGCAATTTTTTATTCTTGCACTTTTAGTTAAAAACACTTTATTTGAATTTTATAAATTTTAGTTATTTAAATTATGTTTCAATTTAATTTTAATTGTTGTTAATATTCTATAGCGATTCGATTTTAATTTTTATTATTCTGCATCAATTTAATTTTTTCATTCTTTCACTCATCCCCTAATTATTGTTATTTATTGATTGTAGAGAGAATGATATGTGGTAATGAGTATGTTCCTATAATTGTGTCTTTATAAGATTGAACACGGGTTAGTTATACTGCATTATTATAACAACTTGTTTATTATTTTTTATCATTATTTCGTGCGACCAAAACGTTGTTATCATATATTCCCTTTACAACAACATTACATACAGTTAAATTCATATAGTCTACAATAGGATACAACCCATACTTGACCACATATAATTATGGCTGAAGAGGTCATCCAAACTTGAAATATGGTCCTGTCTTTAATCGACCACCAAAGATTCCTTTCCAGCCAAGCAACCAAGGCATTTACCAACAATAGGAGTATCAACATCCCTTATTAAGACAACAGGCGAATCCACACCTTGTGCCAAAACAGCAAAGCCTAAGTGGTATTATGCAACATGGTAACTTTGGACCTACACTAGAAGATTTGATGAAACAACTCACACAACAGATGATAACGCAAAATATATGGAGCACACAACTAGAGCAGTTCATGAAGACTACTTTCAATGACATGCAAACCCTAATTGGGAAGTTGGCCACTACCATTAATACATTATAACAACAAATTTCGAATGCACTTCCCTCACAAACAATTATCAATCCTAATGAGAATGTAAGTGTAATCACCCTGAGAAGTGGTCAAGAAGTTCAAATAGAGCAAAAGAACCTTGACACATCTTTGCTCAGTGAGGGAGAGTTATTCTTAATGAACGCTTGTTCAGGTGAAGGCCGAGAGGATTAAGAGTTGGATCTAGAAGTTGATTCTGACCTTGATCAGGCCTTAGAATATTTGAATTTAAGCCAAAAGGAGTTGTCTCGAATGTGAATGTACAAATGGAAGTTGCGTTATCTGTAAGAAGATTAGTGATAGTATTGACTCGTTGGTAGAAGCCTAGACAACTACTGAAGCAAGTTCAGCTAGCACATGGCTAACATCATCTATCCCATCTTAGACAATATTTGAGTGTTGTCTGTCCAATTTATTTAAAAAAGAGTGGGGTAACTGTTATGAGGAAGGATTACTTTCCCCTTCCATTCATAAATCAAACGATTGAGAGATTGACAGAGTTTTATCGTAGAATCATTCGAGACTTCAACAAGGTGACATTGCCTCTTTCTAACTAATTACAGAAGAATACTTTGTTTGTTTTACGTTAACCGAGTTGTTATTTGATGACCTCGACACCTGTACCATCTGAGGAGATAAACCCGGGACCCAAGCTGTTTTAGTTGGTTTTCATTTACATTTTGTAGACCCCAAATTTTGCCCGACTTCATAATAAAACCAGAAATCCTCCGTTTGAAGATGGACAAGGCTTCATTGGGCCCCTAGTCATGTTCACTAGGTTCCATGTAAGGATAGAAGGGCTTTCTGTATGCAAAAAATAAGAAAAAATAAAGGAAATTCTGCCGAGGCTCGGGACGCCGTCGCACTTTCCCGGACGACCGTCTCGAAATCCCAGACAATCATCCCACTTCTTTAACCTTTGGGACAACCGTCCCACTCTTTTCTGAGCCTAAGACGGTCGTCTCAAAATCCTAGACAGTCGTCCCAACTGTCAAAAGTCCAGACGACCGTCCCAGCTTGTTTGACGCGATTTCATATAAATAGGAGTCTCCCCTCCCCTCATTTCACATACTTTCACACCCTTCTCTCATCCTAGAAGCTCTCTTAAGACTTCGGGATAACCTTGAGCACTTTTCAGAGTTCGAGTAAGCTTTTCGATTTCTGTTTAAAGTAGAACTTGGTTAAGGAAGTCTCCTTTTGAGACATCCGACACTCGGTGGGGAGATGTTTTCTCTTTTGCTGGTGAGGAGCGTACTTGTAGAGCGAGGGTATTTCCAAAAAGCGTCCTCAAGTTTGAAGAATTAATAGAAAGCTCGCTTCGGAGGTTCCTTTCTTTATTCTGTCTCTTTTACTGCTTTCCTTGTATGCATTAGATACTAGAGCCATGTAGATATTTAAAATTCCGCAAAGTAGATACATAAATAGGGTAGAAGCATAGTTTTTCTTAGTCTTTATTATATGAATTAGTCCATCATAAGGAACCCGAAAGGGGCGTTGTGGGGTGCTAACACCTTCCCCACACGTAACTAACTCCCTTACCCAACTCTGGTGGTAACGACCAAAGTTAGTTTTTCTAAACCAACACCTTCTTTTCTTCATTTTTCAATGTTTATGGTAAAAACATTTGTGGGGACTCCATAGAATCCTTTACGAAAACCTTGCTTTTAGGTTTAGCTTGGTTATCGAACAACCTAAAAGCGTTGACCACTTCTTTAGAAAATGCGAGTTATGAAAACCATCGCGTCGCTCTGATCACCTCTTTTGACAGACGACGAGATGGCGACTCCACTGGGAAGCTAGAGAGTTGATCTCATTTAGTGATGGACTAATTCAAATAAATAATGATTTGAAATTATGCTTTTACCCTTCCTTGTATTTATAACATGTTTTATTCTATAGCTTTAATATTTGTTGTATGTTTATTTTTTGCAATTGTTTAAAATAACAATTGTACACAAACCTTTGCACACAACAGTCCCCCTATACCCGGGGGTATGAGGGATGAACTTAGGGAGTGGGTGGCAGGTACAACCGACTGTAGTAATGGCCTCGATTTGCCTACAAGTCGTTGTCAAAAATCACCACCCAAGGTGATAACTCTCCTCTCTTGGTCTAAGAACATTGACACAGAGATTCGTGCATGGTTCGAAGACTGAGAGATCGAGGGGACCCTATAATGGGGGCACCTTGGGGGCCTGGCTTTGGTGAGAACATTAGAACCACCTTGAATATGCACTCTTTTGTAGGATACCCCTACCTTGTAATTAAACGTCCTCACTCTATTCGCGGATGAGTGAATTGTTTGTGCATATGGTTGTTGCATTTGTTTGCTTGCATTAGCGTAGAATAAGCATACAAAAAAAAAAATCAATACACCAAAACATAATCACCTTTTATCTCGGATAATATACATTTTAGTTAGCCTGGTTTCAGGTTCTTTGTAAACTAAGTAACCACGTCGACCAACAGAAGAGATAAAGGGTTAATATATATATATATATATATATATATATAAAGACAAAAATTTTCTTAAAACAATAAAAGAAAATTGTAGACCACAAATCTTGCCCAACCTCAAAATAAAGAGCAAAAGACTTCCGTTCGAATATGGGCAAGGCCTTAAAGGTCCCTAGGATTGATCAATAGGCTCCATATTATAATAGGAAGACTTTTTGAACACAAAAAATAAGAAATTTTACCCAAAGGGTAGAGACCGCCGTCTCGTTTGGTGAGATCGTCGTCTCGCCACTTGCCAAAGGCGAGACTGCTGTCTCATTTGGCAAGACCACCGTCTCGCCACTTGCTAAAGGCGAGACCGCTGTCTCGCCACTTGCCAAAGGTGAGACCGACATCTCGTTTGGCGAGATGGTCGTCTCGCCATTTGCCAAAGGCAAGACGATGGTCCCAAAAATCGAGACGGCGGTCCCAACCTAACAGGTGTGAATTCCTATAAAAGGGGGGCATTCTCCTCGTTTTGAACACCTTCTACAACTTCTCCAACTGAATATACCTCAAAATACTCTTCTAAAATCCCTTTGAAGCATTTCTAGAGTCTTAGAGTTCTTAGAAAGCATTCTATAGTTCTTCGGGAGAAGAATGAGCATTATTGTAGAGCGTGAGGTTTGCCAAAAAGTGCCCTTTTCAAGAACAATTTATAAAAAAGCTTGCTTCGAAGGTTCTTTCACATCCCTTACTTTATTTTATCGCTTTTATTAGTTACTATCTTTGTGCATTAGTTATTAAGGGTCATATAGTCAATAATTTAAATTTTGCAATGAATAAATAAGGGTAAAAGCATAGTTTTAATGTTCTTATTTCTTCATAAAAACATTCCATCATAGGGAACCCGAAAGGCATCGTGGGGAAGCTAATACCTTCCCCACACGTAACTAACTCCCTTACCTAACTCTGGTTGTAATGACCAAAGTTGGTTTTTCTTAAAAACCATTGCCTTCTTTTCCTTTTCCAATGTTTTTGGTAAAAATATTGGTGGCAACTCCTTGAACCTTTTCGAAAACCTCGTCTTTAGGTCCAGCTTCGGTTATCGGGCAACCTAAAGATGTTGAACCACTTCTTTAAAAAAAATGCGAGTCAACAAAATCATCGCGTTGCTTTGACCGCCTCTTTTGACGACGGTGACAAAAATAAAAATAACTAACTTTATCTCAGCAGTTTTCATTTTAGCTAGCCTGGTTTCAGGTTCTTTGTAAGCTAAGTAGCCACGTTGACCAACAGAAGAGATAAAGGGTTATAAAAAAATAATAAAAATAAAAACAATTTAAAACAATAAAAATAATTTTTACAATAAAAAGATTTTGACAAAGTCAACCATTCATACCCGCATCATCTCATAAGTGGTAAAACCAGGAGAGAAAATAAATGCATAAGGAAAGTATGCATATGTATCATCTTAATGAGTCTCTCATGCATAAGCACATCCATTCTAGGGGGCATTAGATATCCTTAGACATAGGCAAAAGAGACCCCAAGACGTTTGTAATCTTCCACAAGGAAGGGATAAGTGTGTTAAGGGTATGGTAACCTTCGTAAAACTTGTCAATCTATGATGGGGAAGGAACCATTATACCAAAGTGGGTAGGGTGCTCCATAAAAGCATAAGCTTTAAGGAGGATACCTAAGCCATTGTCTTAAGGCCTATCCATCCCATAATAAATCATTCATTTCAAAAGGACCATAGAGGGTATCTAAACAACGAATTGCTGCTCTAGAGGAAAGATTAAGGACTATAGAGGGACACAAGGAGGCGGCTGACATGTGTCTCAACAAAAGTACTCAGTTCCCTCCCAAGTTTCAGATGAAAATGTGGAAGGATTGCGCAACATTCCTCATCCAACGTACCATTCAAAAAGTCCAATAAGAAGGAGGGAAGCAAGAACATCGTCAACCTTGCTACTTCTTCTTCCTCTTCGCAACCAGCCAGGCAGCCACTCAAACAAGAGGGGAAATTTACTCCTATTCCAAACTCCTATGGGAGTATGCTGCCATGGTTGATAAAGGACAGGCTCCTAACAAACATCCCTCCAAAAAAGATAAATCCACCTTCACGAGTTGGTATTGGCCAAATGAGAAATGTGATTACCACTCGGGCGCTCTTGGGCATTCGGTGGAAAACTGCTTGGCCTTGAAGTATAAGGTTCAAGAGTTGTTGGATGCAGGGTGGATCACTTTTGACGCTCCCACTCTTGATATGGACATCAAGCCTCTATTACAACTTGCACAATGGGGTCAGATAAAGAAGGCTAGTTGATTAGGGCTCCTCATAGTAGTATTATGTTTTTAAGCTTCCGGTATATCTCTCATAGTCCGTGCCGATGGCCGCGAGATCTTTGACTAAAAGGGATTTGTAAATATCTCATGTATCATCAATATAATAAGGAATTTTCCATAACATTCATTTTTTTTCATTTTTTCTCTCTTATTATCATTCTTTCAAAATAATTGACAATAAAATCTAAACCCAAACAGAACCCTAAAACACAATCATGTTTGTGACTAACGACTTTCTATGGAATCTGAAAGTCAAAGGCGAATGGATCAGGGTCAGACAATGAGGAGGGGACCATCTCCCCGGACATGCAAAGGCTGCCAGAAAGGGAAGCTCGATTTGTACATCCTTACTAGAAAAAAAACCAAGGCCATTGATTTTGGGGGGCAAGGAGATGATAAGAAGGAAAAAAGCATGGGCTCCCAAATCTATGACAACGTTAGAGAAGGTTTGGTGCAACTGCTAAGAGAGTATATGGCCGCATTCACATGGTCCTACCATGCTATGCCAAGACTTCAAAATCCAACATCATAACTCTTCTCCCTAAATGACCTAAAATGGATGGGGCAGTAGAGGCAACCAATAAGAACATCAAGACGATCATCCAGAAGATGGTCAAAACCTATAAGGATTGACATGAAATGTTGCCCTTTACCCTTCATAAGATATTGAACTTTCGTACGGACCTCCAAGGAAGCTACACCATCTCCATTAAATATGGCATGGAGGTCGTATTTCTGATAAAGGTCGAAATACCTTCCCTGTAAATTGTCACGAAAGCAAAATGGACAAAAGTTAAATGGGTCCAAAGCCAATACGACCAGTTGAACCTAATCAAAGAAAAACGGGTGGACGACATAAGTCTACCAAAAGAAGATAAAAAAAGTGCTTACGAAAAAAAGGTCAACCCTCATATTTACCATGAGAAGGATTTGAATGGTAAAGAAATTACTTCCAGCCTAGAAAAACAAAATTGGAAAATAGACAGCAAATCATGAGAGGCCCTTCGCGGCTAAGTGAGCTTTCTCGGGAGGAACTCTTATCCTCATCAACATGGATAGAATGGATACAAAAGAACTTCGATACCCGGTCAATTCTGATACAAGGAAGAAGTATTATGCTTGAAGACATTGCTTAAGACCCGCCGAGATGAAAACCCACAAAGGGCATCCTGGGCAAAAGATAGGGTCTACATTCCTCGCTAGGGTACGCTCTAGGCAAAATTTAGAGGTTTCCAAAAAAAAGGAAAAATAATCCCTAAGAGCAATGGTTATCTTAGTCGAAAACCAAAAGGCGGCTAAAGTAACATTCTTCCAGAAGTAGGCAATCTACATAGTCTTCACTCTGAGCTCAGGCATCTCAATTGAAGCAACTAGGAGAACAAGGGGGGCAGATATCATAGACATGATTGTTATAGCCCACACAATATAGCCAAACCTAGGCCAACCATTCCTCTAAATTCCTTTGTAATCCTTCTGTAAAAAGAAATAAACCTTTGGATTCATACATATCAATAAAATTCTCTTTCATTTCTTTTCTCTTAACCAAATTATGGAAATACCTCTTTATTGATAAATCATAAATATACGCAAAGTCTTTTTATCAAGTTCAAATCATTAATAAAGAACCAACACAAGGAAGCATAAAAAGAAATGAAACAAAAAGAATAAATGCCTGCTAGAAAATTCTTAGGCAAAAATTAGGGCGGCCTGCTAGATCGAAAACCCGCAAAGGGCGGTCTAGGGAAAAGATAAGGCAATTATAAAAAGGAAAAAGCCTGCTAAGATATCCTAGGAAAAAGTAAGGCAGACCGCTAGATCGAAACCTCCAAAAGGGCGGTCTAAGCAAAAGATAGGGCTGAAACAAAAAAAAAATACGTAAATAAAAAGGAAGTCCATCAGCATAATCATAAAAAATCAGTAGGAGAATGCCAGTCACTTTTCTAGATGCATCAAATAAATAAATAGATTGCATCCACACACAAGTAGACACACAAAATGACTTTGTCAAAATCAAAAAATGAAAAAATAAAAATCTATTTAAGAAAATACCAAAAAACATGCATATAAAGAGACTAGGTTCCATGTTTGTGATTGAAAACAGGAAGCACCAGAACTAAGTCTCCAAATAATGCTCTCCCTCAAGAAAAAGTTGCCACCAATAAGCCAACAACTCTAGAGCAAAATAAAAGCTTCCAAAAACCAGAGCTCCAACTACCATCCTTCTACCCAGAAAAAAGAAGGCAAAAAAAAATAATAATAAGGCTCGAAACATTGCTCTCCCTCAAGAAAGAAGGGTGAGTTGTCATCATCAAATAACTTAGAAGAAATAAGAGCTTCCCGAATCAAAAACCCAAACCATTCTCCTTCTACCCCAATAAAGAGAAGGTACATCAAAGAAAAGCTGACGGAAAGGCTCGATCATCCCAAGAGGATCCTTGCCTACTCCAGAGGCAAAAAATATTATCCCAAGGTTCAGTATCGCCACTGCATGAGTCATTGAGCATACTCGTTTAAAACTCCAATCGCCACCCTTTTTCCCAAGTAAAGAGAAGGCACCATCAACATAGAAAAGCCAACGGAAAGGCTCGAATATCTCCAAGCAGATCCTTGCCTACTCCAAAGACAAAACAAAAAATTACCTCACGGCTCAGCATCGCCACCACATGAGTCATCAAGCACACTCATTCAAAGTCTCCTCCACATTCCCCAATGGAGAATAAAGGCTTCAAGAATCCATCATCATCAACAGTCAAAAGAGTCAACCTTCATACCATCAAGGGCTCAACAAAAAAGAAGAAGAAAAAGAAAAACCTTCCATCCCCAGAGGATGGCCAAAAAGAAAAGGTCACGACAAAGAAGGCCGAATAAAATCCCCTAGTGGATCATACCAGAAAAATCTACAAAAAGAAGGAATAAGAAATTTCCATCCCCTAGTGGAATAAGAGCTTCACAAGGTCAACTCACATCAACATTAATTAAGGAGCCAAGACTCCATCCCTAGAAAAGAAAAAAATCAAAGTCAGATCCCTAGGAAATCAACTAATTCCCTGGTGTATCACCAAAAAGAAAAAACTTCATCCCTAGCGGATACCCAAAAAGAAGAAAGAAGCCTGCATGCATAAAAAGAAATTAAAAAGTAGAAAGGCACACACATTACCCAAAAAGAAGCCAAATTTCAAATTCGCGAGAAAAAAGAAATAAAATCGCGAGAAAAAGGTGAAATCAAATAAAAATCTTAATATTTAGGTAAACAAAATTTCCAGCGGAATAAGAGCATCGACAAAGTCCGCTCATACAAA
This sequence comes from Sphenostylis stenocarpa, assembly GCA_963425845.1. NCBI lineage: Eukaryota > Viridiplantae > Streptophyta > Magnoliopsida > Fabales > Fabaceae > Sphenostylis > Sphenostylis stenocarpa. The sequence continues at coordinate 55,710,216 of OY731400.1, read as the reverse complement.
AAACAAACAAGGAGTAAAAAAACTCTATCCTCCCAGGGGGCAAATCAACATTAGATCCCTAGGAAGGTAATCAATCCCTTGGTGGATCGTCAAAAAGAGAAAACTTACCCCTAGTGAGCCTACTGCAAAGGCAATCTTCAAATTCATATCCTCAGAGAGTCACTTGCTTATGCATAGGCAAAACCTGGAAAGCGAGAGCCAACATCCCCGAAGGGAATATCATCCTAGTCAGAGGCAAAACAATACAGCCAAAAGTCTTCATTTCCAATGAAGCATATACCTACTCAGAGGCATTACCAAAACCTCAATGAACTATCTACCTACTCATAGGCACCATCAAAATCAACAAATCCTCAATGGATATCTGCCTACTCAAGAGGCATCGCCAAAATCAACGAATCTCCAATGGATCCCTGCCTACATTAGAGGCAATTATCAAGAATCCTTGACAACCAACAAAGTCGGACGACTATTAGAAAGGACAAAAAAGAATCTCCAGCAAACCAATAAGTTGGATGACTATAAAAAAAAGCCAAAAACCAAAATCCCTGGTACACCGGATGACCACAGAAAAGCCAAAACACAATACCTCAAAGCACTAAAACTACTCCCCATGGAGTCGGCGCATGAGCAAGAGCAGTAAGCTGCCACCACTTTCTTTGTCTAAAGGGGGCATCCAGAAGACAGAGTTTTGTATACATCAGTCGAAGGGTCAGCCACCTCGTCGAAGGAGCATCCAAAGGTAGAGCCTTTCAAAGAAGACTCATACCCGATGGGGGGTTCATACCCATCAAACTACATACATCATCCGAAGGATCAGCTCCGTTACAAAGGAGTATCCTGAAGACAATATCTTCACATCCACCGTCAGAAGGATCAGCTCCGCAACAAAGGGGTATCCTGATAGCAGGACTTACATACATCGTCCGAAGGATCAACTCCGTTGCAAAAGAGTATCCCTAAGACAATATCTTCATATCCACCATCAATAGGATCAGCTCCGCAGCAAAGGAGTATCCTGATGGCAGGACTTACATACCATCGTCTGAAGGGTCAGCCCCCATAACAAGGGAGCATCCTGAAGATAGTATTTACATACCTACGTTTGAAGGGTCATCTTTAGTAGCAAGGAAGCATCATGAAGACAACATCAGATTGCATTCATCGTCCACAGGGTTGGCTACCACGTCAAGAGGATCATCTGAAAGACAACCGGGCAAGAGGGTTAACTCCTTCACTCGCCAATCGATCTTACGGCACATTAGCCCATAGTCAATTGGTCGGGTAAAAGGGGGACAGTTGTAGACCCCAAATTTTGCTCGGCTTCATAATAAAGCCACAAATCCTTTATTCGAAGATGGACAAGGCTTCATTGGGCCCTTAGTCATGTTCACTAGGCTTTAGGTAAGGATAGGAGGACTTTCTGTACGCAAAAAATAAGAAAAAATAAAGGAAATTCTGTCAGAGGCTCAGGACAGTCGTCCCACTTTCCCAGACGGGCGTCCCATTTTTCCTTAAGTCCGAGATGACCATCTCGAAATCCCAGACGGTCGTCCCACTTCTTTAACCTTTGGGACGATTGTCCCACTTTTCCAGACGACCGTCCCACTTTTCTTTGAGCCCAAGACGACCGTCTCAAAATCCCAGATGGTCGTCCCAACTATCAGAAGTCCAGACGGTCATCCCGACTTGTCTGGTGTGATTACCTATAAATAGGAGCCTCCCCTCCCCTCATTTCACACACTCTCACACCTTTCTCTCATCCTAGAAGCTCTCGTAAGACTTCGGGATAACTCTGAACACTTTCTAGAGTTCGAGTAAGCTTTCCGATTTTAGTTTAAAGTAGAAATCGGTTAAGGAAGTCTTCTTGTGTGACATTCGACACTCGGTGGGGAGGTATTTTCTCTTTTGTTGGTGAGGAGCGTGCTTGTAGAGCGAGAGGATTGTCAAAAAACATCCTCAAGTTTGAAGAGTTAATAGAAAGCTCGCTTCGGAGGTTCCTTTCTCTATTCTCTCTTTTGTACTGCTTTCTTTTACTGATTTCCTTGTAAGGTTGGGGGGAGGGTACTTTCAAAAATCGAGGTGAGCCATAATTGAATAAACAAAATAGGACCTAAAAAATTCCCCGAGGCCCTAGGGGCGTTCAAAATATCGACGGCCTCATCGAAAGCAGTATAAAAATGGGCCAATAATAACTTGGCTAAATTAATTTGTGGTTGGCCAGTGTGGAGAATATAGGCGAGGTTATAGAGGTGGGATGTAATTTGGATGGATCGGGGGCAGAAGACGTGGGTGCATAACCAGTATACCAAGAAGGCCACGTGCTCTTCATCAGAAACAGCCACTATTGAGTCATCAATGAAATGTTTCTCGAGAAAATGCCCATAGGCTTTCGATTCCCAATTGATTTTGGACCTTAAGGAATTGTCCGAAGAAAAAGCACCTTTAAAATATTTTTCTCCTATGGGTTTTAGCCCGGTAATAGCAGCAATTTCAAAAAGAGTGGGCGAAAAAGGGCCACAAGATAGTTCCAAAGCATGCAAGTCCTTATTCCATAAATGAATAGCAGATAAAAACATGGACATATCCAAGAAGGACAGGTCACACTAAGACAAATGAAGAAAATCGAAAATTCCTACAGCCCTCCAATGGTTCCCAAACTTAGCCTTAATTCGATCAAACCATTTCATGTACGAGGGTTTTTTGTGAGGTGGGCCCGTTCGATATGCCTTGGACGCAATGTGCAGAAAATCTATTCGAACCTCAGGCTGATGGACAAGAACTTTACTCTCTGAAGGAAGGCTGAGAGAAGAAGAAAATGATCCGCCACAATAGCGGATAGGACCTCCGAAAGCGTAATTAATATTATCAGCAGTATAGGGAATGAGTACCTGCGTCTCAGCGATTTTCTGAGAAGCTTCCTCCATCAGAGGAACTGGAGCGAATTTCTGGTTATTGATCTCCAATAGGTTGGTGGCCACCGAAGGAAGTGGTGGGGTGGAAAGGTCAGAGGATTTGGATGAGGTTGTCATTCCAGTAATCGGTAGAGCAGATGAGGACAAAGGTAGAAGACGAAGGTGCAGGGGAGAAGACGAAGATGCAAAGGAGGAGTAAATGAAGTGCGTAGTGAAAAACAAGGGTAAAAATGTTAACAAATGTTTAAAGGAAACTTTCTAGGATATTGGAAGCGACGGAGGTGAATGATAATTAATGTGGCGTGTGCAGTGAGGCGGCAGAACTGACATGATAGGTGACATAAAGTGGAAAGAACCCTAAAACCCCAGCAACCCTAAACCCTAAGTTCTGATGGGCCTCCAAAAGGCGGGAATGATGTTGAAAGAATATAAATACAAACTTTTATATTCTTCCAAGGGGGCATTCTGTTAAAGGGAAATCGATTAAGGGATCGAAAAAATGAAGGAAAGGAAAAATCAAAGACCATACGATTGGTAAAAGACATCGAGAACGTATTTTCGATGAAATTGGTAAAAGCTGGTAACCACGAAGATGAAAGTACATCGAGAATCAAAATCGAGAATCGAAGAAACAAATTTCGATGCCTATTGTTGAAGTTAGAATAGTACAAAATTAAAGGGAATCAAAAGCAAAATTTAAGATACTCGATGTCTGAAATCGAGATCGAGGGAGCAGTTAACACACATAGGGAACGTGGGAAACAGTTTCTAAACCGCAACAAAGATCGAAGGAGGAGCAGTTCTCTTATACGTAAGAACGTGGAGTGCAGTTTCTAAAACTGTAAAACTAAAGGAACGGGTACGTAGGATCGTGGGGATAGTGGTATTAACCACTCTTGGGAGGTTACTTCAAAGATGCTCTATAAATAGAGCGAAGACTGAAAAGGAGAGGGGAATTGGCAGAGAGAACAGAAATACTAGTGAGAAGTCTACAGGAGAACGACACAATCATGAAGTTTCTGGCGATCTCATTTTCATTGACTGCCTTTATCGCTTTCTTTACTTTCCCTGGTAATTTATGTTCATGTTATTTACTTTGATGCAGTTTATGTTCAAACAACTTTAAGTTCATGTACTTTCGATTCCTTGTTATCTGACTATTTAAGATTATGCATCTAAGTTTTTCGCTGTTTACACTTTATGCAATCTCGATTTCCTGCTATTTACATTTATGCAATCTCAATTTCCTGCTATTTACATTTATGCAATCTCGATTTCCTGCCATTTACATTCCCGCAATTTCGATTCTTTGTCGTTTACATTTAATGCAAATTTAAGGTTTCCGTATTTTATATCTCTTCGAGCTTTATATTTTGTATTGCTCTTCGATTTGACATTTTATCGTTTTCTTTACTTCGAGTGCTTTAAATACAAAATCCCAAAAAAAACAAGCATTTTCGATTATTAATCTGCACATTAGGTTGCGTTGTTAGTATTTTCAAACATCATGATTTTCGATCCTCATACACATTTCGATTGAAAATCGTTTGCTAGCCTAAGTAAAAAGAATTTACGTGGTTGGAATTTGGTTAGAACAAAATCCGTTAAAAATCGAAATCGATCAAAATTCCACCAAAAACACTATGAAAAGGTGCGCGTAGAGACCTAATGGAGGAAAGGGAACAACCAGTTGTGGAGAAGGAACAATCAGTGGTGGAGAAGGAACAAGAAAACAAAATAAAGGTGTGAGAATCATGTCTCATTATTAGTATTTTTCATATATTGAATAAGGTCAACCCGTCCCTAAATAGGTTGAACAAATGTGTAAGAGAATAAAAATTTCTACAGATAAAATATCTTAAATTTTTTTTAATCAATTTAATTTTTTCAATCTTTTTAATAATATAAATACAAATTTATTTTTTTATCTTTTTTAAATATTCTTTATCAATCTCATCATACTTACTATAATTTTATTTTTAATTTATCTTTATTAAGATTTGTTATTATATTTTCTAGATTTAATTTATTAAATTTTATCTTAATTAAATAATTATATTTTAAAAAATTAATAAACATTAATTATTAAAACTTTTATTATTTTATACTAACTAATATTTATTAGCATTTTAAAATGATAATTTAAAAAATAATAATAATGTCATAAATATTTTATATTTATATAAAGAAAAATATTAAATATTTGTTATATATATATATTAATATAAATGTAATAAATTAAAAAATATATTTAATGAATAATAATATTTAAATGTTATAAAATTATAAATATTTATTAATTATAAAAATAAGATAAAAAAAATTAAATTTAATTTATTGTAGATATAATTATTTTAAAATAATAATATAAAACAGAAACAGATTAAGATAGAAAAAATTTAATAAAAACGAATAGTAAAACTTAATTTTTCTAACATTTATAAAACACTAAGATAATTAAGAAAGTTGTGACAAAAAACCCACCCCCATGGGCCCGATCTGTTCCATAATTTGAATTTGATATATCGTGCTAAATTGTCTCTCCCGTTCTTTTCATTATTTCATACGGGTAAAGAAATAAGTTCAAAGGATATATTGGGGTTTATGTAATAACTCGTAATTCCCTTAATTTCCTAAAACCCTAACTTGATCACTCGTAAAGATCTCATCTCATTTTTCTCTGCCTGCGAATTGCGTACACCACCCACGCCCACGGTGCCTCCCTCTCATCTCATTCCTCACGCTCCTCCTGCCATCTCCTCGTCCTGTCTCCCTCGCGACCCGTCCTGCCTCCCTTGCGCCCCCGCATGTGAAGACGCATTCACGCTGCCGCCGTGAACGCCGCCCTCCCTTCCTATTCAAGTCATCTCTGCCGTAGCAGGTTGGTATTTCAACGTTCCAAATTTAAGTGAAGCGTAGTTAAATGTTGGTCCCTCCCTGTTTTGTTTGTCAGATAAACTTTGGTCTTGTAATTGATTTTATATTTGTTCAAATTCAATCCCTTACCTTCCGTTTATAGCATTGATATTAACATTGATATCAACATTGGTATCTTCCTCCAGAGCCAAACTAGAGTTTAGACAGTTAAAGCAATGTTGTTTTAATAATGTAACTATCAACTTGAATGCCTCATACCCGTGAGAGAGGATTTGGTGTTCAAGTTGACACAGCATTTTGGTATGGCCGATTCCTCCTTTTGGAATGGTAAAGCCATTTGATTGACAATCACTAATGCAGAGTAGGTTACTAGATGAATCAATAATCCACTAATTAAACAGTAATTTTATAATTTATAATAAATTAAATGAAAATCTTCCAATGAATTTAATCAAAATCCAAAGTCTATTCATAATCAAGTGTCTTATATAAGTTTGTTTAACAGGGATATCTAACTTTTTTTTTTTTAATATTTCATTTTTATTTTTAAATGAAATTTGAATATTTTTCAAAAAGATTATCAACAATTATAAATATTCTTATATCATAATATTGGTTATTTGTTATAAATCTAAAAAATATAATGTATATACATTTAAAAGTATTTATTGTTACAAATTGGAATTATAATACATTTAATTATATATGAAAATATATTTATTTGTTAGAAATTTGGTTATATAAATAAATATTGAGTGAAAGAATAAGGATTCTTCGTCCTGATTCATTGTTCCAATGTCCCAATTGCCCTAGTCGGCCCCAACAACAACCCCCAGTTACTCTTCCCGCCCAAACCTCTGCTTCCACATTCTTTCTCAATCCAACTACCTTTACATCCCTAAGGTACTGCATTTATTTATCAATCAATAACAAAAACCTGCATACTGGATTCATAGTTTACGGATTAACCATAATATTGTTGATTCACAGGGTGAGTATTAATTGTCATGAAGGTAAAGAAGGCTAAAAGTGACGCACATACTAAGGAAAAGAAGAGGAAAAGGAACAGGAAACAAAATGCTGAAGTTGAGACGCATGCTACTGTGGAGAGCGTTGAAGGTAAATGCGCGTTGTTTTCATAATCATCACCTTTTTGTTCATCTGTATCTGATGTACAGTGTTTGTTTCAGTGGACAATGGAATACATGCTAGTGACGCAAAGGAGAAGGCTTCTATAAACAAAAAAGGGAAGAACAAGGACAAAAGTCTAGCTAGGAAACCAAAACCAAAACCAAAGGAAGAAGTTGATTTGGACGAGAAAAGTGGTGAGTTGGAAGTTATGTTTGGGATCTGGGTTTGTGTCGGAATCTGAACAAGAATATATTTTAGTTTTAGTAGTCATCGAACAACTGCTCATACTTCTATAATACTATATTGTGTTAATTTTCTTTTGCTGGCATTGTTAACCCGGTTCTGGCATCTAGTGTAAACATCTTTTTATAAAACTTAAGTTAACTATGTCACCCTGGTCATGTTCAACATCTTTGTTGAAATGGTAACAGATGGAGTAGTAGACCATTGTCATTCTAATGCTGAGGAGATCCAAGACTTTCATGGGCATAGAGATTCTGATACTGGGGCAGTTATCAAACCCTGTAATAAAATACATTTTCTATTTTAATTCTTTTGTTTTAATGTAATGTTTGAATTTATACATTTGTACCCCTCATGAAATTTTTGTCAATCTTGTAGGTAGGTCAAAGAAAGATAAGAAAAAACGGAAAAAGGAGTTTCAAAATTCCCTGGAAAAGGGAGAAGGGAACAACAAGCAGGAGGAAGTTTATACAATTTCCTCTGGAGATGATGACTGCTCTAAAGGAATGAAAAGTATGATGAGCATATATTTTGTAATGTCAAAAATGATGTCATAGTTACTGTATTGTGTTGCAAGTCCATTTAAATGTATTTTGGTTCTATTTGTTATAGTAATTGCCATATTTCCGGATTTTTATGTTAATTTAATTTTCATCTGTATATCTCTCATCATTTGCCATCACCCAACGCTATCTTCTATGTGTGAAAATTTAGAGGTGTCTTTTAACATTATTCTTTCAATCTGTTAGCTGAATGATGCATGCACCTTCATATTTTGTCTATATTTGTAACCTATTTACTATTAATGATTGTATCTAGTATAGTTTCTGACTGGGTACCTCTCAAATTACAGAATGGATCATGGAATACCATCACAACAGACCAGGATTGGATGCATTGCAACACCAAATTGATGAATTTATAACTGCTCATGAAGAGAAACTGGAAGAGGTAAATGTTTTGACAAACATGCATAAAATGATAACAGAATGATTAGACACTCTTGTCATATTAACTGCCGCTTCATTAGATAGACCTTTTTCTTCAGGCAAATTCACGAACCAATTTGGATGCTCATGTTGTTACATAAAACCATTTCTTTAAATTTTGGTTATTTATGCTGTTTTGTTGCTAAATGGAAGTGTCAGTGAACGTTTTCCTTTGGGCATGATTTTTGTTTATGTGATATAATATTGATGTTTCCTAATATCTTATTCAATTGGAGCTTCATTCCATGCCTTTGAAAAATAACTATAAGTCCTTCATTTCCCAAAAGGGCTTTAACATATCAATCCCAGTTATAGTTGTCTCTTTTTTACTGTTGTGTTGCCTCCATGTGTTGTGTACTGGGTGATGTTTTCACTTTATGCAGCTTGTATTTTTTGAGAATGGTATCTGGTCCTAGAAGGGTGTTAAGATACTGAGTTATTCCCATTTGTACTTTGTGGAGTTTACTCAAAGATGATTTGTTGTAGTTCTCCCAACTTGCAACTTTAAAGGCATATGAAGAATAAAAGTTCATATGAATAATTTAAAGAATAGAATTTTTGAGTTCTAGTCCTGGTTGAATCGATAAAAATTGCAATAGGATAGTTGAAAGGATAAACAAGACTCTTAGATTTCAGAAAATTAATTTGGTATTATGCTAGATAGGTCAACTGTGGAAATAATATACCTTTTAAGAGTATTATTGGATACATACCGAAAGAAACAAATAGGAAGACCTTTGGTTTTGATGAATTGAAAAAGGCCTTTCATGCTAAGAGAAGTCTAGCCGTAGAGAAGAAAAGAGTTTGTATTTCTTATAAGCAAGTAATCAAACTTATTTATGCTGGGGGTTACCATATAGTGGGGTAATTGAGGATTTCCTTATAACTATAGGTTTACACCAAGGGTCTACTTTGAGTCTTTATCCTTTTATCTTGTTTTTGGATATGCTTACTGAACATATTCCATAGTTAATGCTACAATGTATTTGTTAGGATATTAGGAGAACGAGAAGTTTTTAAAGATAGAATATCAATGGGTTAGTTAGTTTGTTAGAGGGGTTAATTAGATATAATTTATAAAATGGGGGAAGGATAGGAGAGATTCAGATTTGTTATTATTGTAAATGAGCATTGACTCTTTGCGGAAGGATCCTTGTAAAAGAGCTAATGCTCAATTTATAGTAACAACAAATCTGATTAAGCCATTGATATCCCTACAGTATTCTTTTTACAAATAGTTTAATAATAGTATGCAAATGGAGATCAATTAATGGTAACTAGTGTAGTGGAGAAAACCTTTGGATGCACATTTCTGATTAAGCATGAACAAAATGAAGCATGTTGGATGTAACACTAATTCTAGTTTAGAGGTGAAAATTGGGGACCATTCAATTCCACAAGTCTCAAAGTATCTTGGATCTACAAGATAATTGAACATGAAGTTGGGGTGAATGATATGACGAAGTGTCTTAGTTATTACTTTCTCTGTTTTAAAATATATCACGTTTTGCTGAGAAAAAATTGTTTCTAAATATATATCATTTACAAAGTTTAAGATTGCATTAATTACTCTTTTACCAATTATACTTTTGTCTTTTTAATTATATATATTGTAGCGAGAGAAGATAATAAAGTTATTAAGAGTGATTTTGGATGGAGAGATAATATTAAGATGATAAGAGTATTAATGAAAAAAAAAAAAACTAACAAATTTATTGAAATAATGAAAATTAATATTTATATTGGTCTGTGTAGCCCAACCTTAAATATCTTATTTTGAAACAGAGGGTTATTTGTGAATAAAATAATGCTTCTAAAGCTTAATGAAAATTTTACTGCACAAAACAAGATCTTGTGATATTGTTTAGTATTATATGTTGAGTGAATGGTAAAGAGTCAACAAGAGAAGTCCATGTTAGTGTTGTTGCAAACATGAGGATGCTATGGCTGTGATGAATAAGTGGCCATAAAATATTAGGCATAATCAATAATGAATAGATTAGGTAGAAAGCAAGGGTCAGATGCATGATAAAATGTTAGTATTGCTAAAATTGGTTTGACTGTGGGAGAAAACAATAGAAGTTCCAGTAAGGAGAGTTGGTCAGATGCATGATAGGCCCTATAGTTAGAGATAGAGAGGAACCAATAAAAACTTAGGAAAATCATTTGAAAAGGACACTAAATCGAATTTTGAGGTTTTGTTGTGATAGAACACTGGCGTCATTTTGAGGAGGGGGCACTCTGTTGGATTTGAATTGCATTTGCAGTATGTGACTAAAATGGGTTATATGTTAATGTGACTATTGTCCCATTACATCAAATAAGCATCTTTTTGAAATCCTTAAATGTTTGAGCTTTTACATATAATGATTTATTTATTAATGCAGGAAAGAAAAGAAAAAGAAGCCCTTGCTGCAGAAGGGGGGTGGACGGTTGTTGTACACCATAAAGGTCGAAAGAAAACTACCGATTCTGAAACTGGAATTGCTGTGGGTTCGGTTGCTCAAGCAGCTGTGGAGAATAAAATGACCAAAAAGAAACGTAAAGAAGTTGGTCTAGATTTCTACCGATTTCAAAAAAGAGAAGCACAGAGAAATGGTATTGTTTCGTTTTTTGAAATTGACTTAGAAGTTGCTTTCATCGTGTCACAAAACAAATGTCAGCTATTTGGAAGATTTCTATCAAAGATTGGAAAAAAATTGTACAGGCTGATGCCATTTGCTTTTCTTCTGTTTCTAATGAATTCATTAATACATAAAAAATGTAAACCGTAATGTTTTTCGTTTTTTATTCCCGTGCCTGAATATTTATTTGACTTTCCCTAACTTTTGTTGTTCTCAAGATTCACAACTGAAATCCTGTTTCTCTAAACACTAGCAAATTCTGTTTCTGGATGATGAAATGAATGTCTTGTTGCCCGTGGGTTGGACTTACTTGAGGAATTATTTGATTTTATGATGAAGTCTCATGCTTTACACCATATATTTTATCATAACTGCTGTTGTGTTCTAGATTTTAAACCCACTTTACTCCTCATGTTGTTTCTTAGCTCTAGTTGTTGTAAATTAAAACACAGGAACTCTCTAAATCGATTTTGATTATTTTTCTTAGTGGTCAAACTGATATAAACCATATTTGTTTTGTTTGCAGAGATCATGGCACTGCAGAGCAAATTTGAGGAGGATAAAAAACGTCTGCACCAAATGAGAGCTGCCAGGAAATTTAGACCTTATTAATCGATGTTTTTAGCCTAGGTTCACAGTAGTATTTATGGGGGAGTTGGGTTAGTTACGTATTGAAGTTGAATTATCCTATAGCTCTCAACTTAAATAATAATAATAAAAAAAATCATTTATCATTCCAATTTTGTGGAAGTATTTGTACATTAATGAAGGATGTAGTTATTTTATTCTGTTTTATATCACTTTGCAGGGTTGGGAATCCTGGTTGATCGATCCCTTTACCGTGACTGCATTTTGGTCTTTTTGGCAACATTGTTTTAAGCATAATGTCTTTATTTGTTAGATCGTGCAAATTCAAGATGCTTTAACTTAGAACAACTATCATTTGTCTACTGCATCTTGATTAAATTTACCTTTTTACTCCAGTTGAAGTTGCTTTTATGGATCGGTCTACTAATCCATATTAAATAGATGGAATATGCTTGTTTTGGTTTATTTTATTTAATCTATTAATTTTCCTGATCAAGATCCGGAGATGATAGATTAACAAGCTTTAAAAAAATAATAATTAAAAATATTATATTTTATAATATTATAATTTAAATAATTATTAATTAAATAATTTTTTTGAATTTATTTAATAAAAGTATTAATTAATGAATAAAAATTAAAAAATATTTATATAATTAAATAAGTATTTTTTTTAAATGTATATAAAAAATATATTGGTAGATTGATTTGTTAGTCTCTTCAAGCTATCAATTCTAATGAGATAATTTGAAATTTATAATATATTTTATTATGGTGAACTAATTCATTTGATCCGATTTTTGTGGATTATAGGTGAGATAGATTAAAATGAGATAAATTAATTTATTTTGCCTTTCATTTTTATATCTTATTTGACCAAAATTATCAAAGATATATTATTTGAAGTTTTTAAAGATGTTGATGAAGAAATTAAACCTTCATTTTATTTTCAAATAAAAAAAAAATCAATGTATTCCAACACATGCATACTGATGCCTTAATTATCTTGTAAGAGAGAGAGAAAGTTTGAGTTGGGTTGGGCAAGAAAGATTCAATATGATTATGAATTTTAAAAAAGAGATTATTGAGCAATGATAAAAATTATGTTTCATTTTTAAAATCAGAAATAAGGTAGAAGACTAATTATCAAGGAATGATAGAGTTGTAACTTTAATAGTATGTAAACACGTGCATAAACACAGGTTCAATTCGAATAGTATGTATTTTATTTTTTTCAGGTAAAAAATAAAAATAAAAACAAACTAATATTAGACATAATTATAATTGAATATAACACAGACAAGCACATTAAATAATGAAATTTACATAGTTATATTATTTATTAATCAGTTATATTATTTAACAAACAAGTATGTTCAGGAAATTCAAATGAAATATCGTGTATGGATTACTTGGACGAAGTATTATTTTTGAGTTACCCAAACGAAATCAACTATGATTATTTAGATAAAGTATAAAAAATAGTTATATATATATATATATATATATATATATATATATATATATATATATCATACACTCAGAAATTTTTTTTATATAAAATAATAGGTCTATATCTTCCCACTATTTGAAATAAATCATATCAGTAGATAAAGAATTTATGTTAATATAATTATAAATTACATATATTTAATTAAATAAATATACTACTATAAATATTATGAAGATGTAGATATTATGAAGTTAATTATATAAATAAAATTAATTAATTATACTATTATAAATACAAAAATATACTTAAAATAATATTGATATAAAATAATGGTTTAATGCTATATAACAAAATGAAGCTTCGAATTCAATGTATAAATTGATCTTAATTTTCAAAATCTAAAAGCATAGTTAAGTTCATAAAATATTTTTATTATTGTAGTTTACTTTTAAATCTAAGTATTACACAGAAGAGAGGAAGAGTATGGGAAAGAGAGAAATCCACTTTATATATAATTACGATTTAGTTTATTATTCATAACAATTTATTTATTTTTTATCTTTGTCATTCATACTTAATTTTTCTAGGTTTATTTTTTTTTAATTATAGTCTGTATTTTTATTTATTTTAACAGTTTTTTTAATATTTAGTCAACTATGACTATTCATTATATTTTATAGTTTTAATATTATTTAACTTAAAATAGAGATTTAAATTATTATATTACGGTAAATGTTAAATGATTAATTTTTTTAATATTTAATTAATATTATATTTTAAATAATGATTGAAATTATTATAAATAATATTATATTAAAAATATAATAATTAGCATTAATCTGATATAAATTATTATTTAAAATAATATGGATAAAAAAATCTACAAATTAGAATTTTTTTTTACAAACATATTAATACTCTTTTTTAGATTATAATATTTATATTTACATACTAACTTAGGAATATTTTTTCGGTATAAAACAAAACTCGATTCTAAAAACACAAAAATCCATATGTGCGATCTTATTTTATATTCTAATTTTAATTTTTTTTATCCAGAATAATTTATAAGTCATAAATTTTGTAATTTTTATTATTTTCTAGCGAGAATAATTTATAAGTCATAAAATTGGATAAGTAGTGTATATATTTGGTTAAAATATAATATTATGCAAGATATAAGGAATTAAATTAAAGATTGTTTTTAGATATTAAAGATATCATATTTTAAAAAATAAAAATAAAAGAGTTGTTCATTTATAAAAAAATATATTGTATCTTCAGTTCTAAATAATGATTAACTTAAAAAATGATTATTTTAAAGATTATCAATTCTTTTAAAAAGATTTATCATAGTAAGAATAAGTACAGTGTTTGTTAAAGCTAAAAATGATGGAATCATGTCTAAGAATAAGTACAGGTTCGCAGCACCGCCGTCCCAGGACCCTTCTCAACTGTCGCCGCAGCACCAGGCCCGCCTTGAAAATATCCGGACCTACCAGTGGCACCCAATGCTTAAGCTGAATTTGGATGGGAGGACGACGTCCGGGCCCATCTAGATAGCATCGGGTGGGGCTTCCTGCTGCAGCCACCACCTACACATGTGTACCCGCAAGCGGTACTGGAGTTCCTAGCCTCCGTCTCCTACTCTGAGGTCCCCTCCACGGTCCCGGGCCTACCACCCACCAGGATGGTGACCTATTTTATGGGTGGGCAATACCAGACCTCCACCCTCAAAGAATTCAACGTAACCATCGGGTTCGTCCGGCCCGAGGACGCCATGACCCAGGAATACCGTGAGGCCATCTGCTCACGGCCCACCAACCTCACCGCCGCCGAGATGTGGCATGAGTTCACGGGAGCCACCACACTACCCACGCTGATGAGGGGATCCGCTCTTCCCCCAGCACTCCGTATCTGCCACAAGCTGTTGGCAGGAACCATACATGGGAGGAAAGAGAGTCAGGGCAAAATATCCCTCCCTGACCTCTTCGTACTGTATTACATGAGCCAGAAGCGGCGCTGCAACCCCGGGTACTTCTTCCTGAAAGCCCTCAAGGACTTCGGGCACAGATCCACGGGGGCCGTCCTCATGGCTCCACTCATCACTCCCCTGGCAGAAAGTGTGGGGTGTCCTGGCCGAGAAGAGCTGGCCTCCAACCTGCGACCCGAATCTATCAACGGGTCGGTCCTGGTCAGCATGGGGATGCTGATTCGCAGAGGGACCCAGTTGGCCCTCCATCCCACATTGGATTTTGCATTGGAACTCCATGACGCAATGCAGGATCTGCCTACACCTCCCGACTTCCAACAGCAGCAACAGCAGCAGCAGTCGCCACGGTATGCGGACGACTTCGCTGGCATGCACCGCCGCCTGAGCGATCTATGCTAGCAGTTCGACCATATGACTGTGAGGCAAGAACAAATATCCCAGAGGCAAGAGCAACTATCCTAAAGGCAGGACGCCTTTGACACCCGACTGGGAGAAATGTACCAGCACCAACAGGACATGCGCCACGATTGGACGACATTCCAGCAAGAATACCGGGATGAAGTCCAAGAGCATGCGGACTTCCGGTACCACATGTACCAGCATTTCCCTCCCCAGGGATCGAGCCCAGAGGATAGCCCCTAGGGATAGTGCTTACAAAGATAGGGTTGTAATAAAATTCCCCCATAAATAAAATTTTATTTCACGCGTCTTTTTGCCATCTCTTGCAAAAGCCCGCGTAACAAAAAAAAAAAAACTTAAACTTAAAAAAGAAAAGGCATATGCTCAAGAAAAAAAGCCAAAATCCTAAATCGCGAGAAAAAAGAGATGAAACCGCGAGAAAAAGGCAGGATTAAGCCATCACCTCAACCAACAAAATTTTGACTACCAAGCAAGAGTCGAACAAAACCAAGACCCATCCGACCAACCAGCAAGGATCGGATAATCATCATCAAAAGAACAAAAACAAAGAACCCCCAGCAATCAACAAAGCTGGAAGAAACACCAACAACATCCCTGGCACAGTCCGGACGACTAGTCAAGAGGTCCAAGAACAATCAACCAAACACAGAAAGCACTCCCCAGAGAGACGGCGCATGAGCTAGAGTAGTAAGCCGCCACAATAGCCAAAGGATCAGCTACCGCAAAAAGGGGCATCCAGAGGCACCAAAACCAGATGAGGGTTCGTACTCGTCAACCAAGGGGTCAGCTACCGCGTCGAAGGAGCATCCTAAGTTTCAGATCGGCGCATGATCAGAATCAGTAAGCCGCCACCACAACTAAAGGATCAGCTACCGCAAGATGGAGCATCTGGAGGCTAAACACTAGATGGGGGTGTGTACTCATCGGGCCTTACAGAAGGGGGCTTACCAGACGGGGGTTCATACTCGTCAAACACCAGATGGGGGTGTGTACTCATCAGGCCTTACAGAAGGGGGCTTACCGGGCGGGGGTTCATACTCGTCAAACCAGATGAGGGTTCGTACTCATCAGCTGAAGGGGTCAGCTACCGCGTCAAAGGAGCATCCCAGAAGCGCACAACACAACATTTCCCCAGAGGATCACCCGCCGCAAAGACGGAGTATCTGAAGGGAAACCGGGCAAGAGGGTCAACTCCTTTACCCTCCAGTCGATCACCTTGGCACAAAAGGCCGGCAGTCGACTGATCGGGTAAAGGAGGGGCAGCTGTAGACACCAAATCTTGCCCGACCTCCAAATAAAGAGCAGAAGACCTCCTATTTGAAGATGGACGAAGCCTAACAAGCCATTAGGAGAGACTATTAGGCCCCATACTAGGATAGGAGGGAGTTTCTGTACCAAAAAATAAGTTTTCTCGCCTTGTTGGGAAGAGACCGCCATCTGGATTTCCCAGACCGCCGTCTCGCCTCATGCAAGTGGCGAGACTGCCGTCTCGCTTGACGAGACGGCGGTCTCGCCACTTACGAAGGGCGAGACGGCGGTCTCGCTTACCCAGACGGCGGTCTCGCTGCGTTTGACAGGGCGAGACGACGGTCTCGTTGGACGAGACGGCAGTCTCGACGCTGTCAGACGAGAACGGTGGTCTCGCCACCTGACAGCGTGAAAACCTATAAATAGGGGCTCTCCCCCCCTCATTTCCACACACCTCAAGCATTAGCTCTGCCTTCTCTCTAAAACCTTCTCTCTAGAATCCCTCCGACGCATTTCCGGAGTTTCTGAGTGTCTTTGAGAGCATTTTTTGGCGTCTAGAAGAGTTTCCGACGTCTTGTAGAGTGAAGGGCTGCCAAAAAGCACCCTCTTTTTTTAAGAGAAACATAAAAAGCTTGCTTCGGAGGTTTAATTTCTCCCTCTTTACTTTTAACGCTTTAATTCTAATTATGCAATAGATTAGGGCCATGTAGTCATCACTTTAAATTCCGCAAAATAAAAAGGGCAAAAGCGTATTTTTCCAGTTTATTTATTAACAAAAAAAGCCGGCCTATCATAGGGAACCCGAAAGGGGCGTAGTAAAGGAACTAATACTTCCTTTACACGTAACTAACTCCCTTACCCAACTCTGGTTCTAATGACCAAAGTTGGTTTTCGAAAACCAACGCCTTTTAAACCCCTTTTCCGATGTTTTCGGTAAAAACATCGGTGGTGACTCTACAGAACCCCACAAAAATAAGTCCTTGGGTTATCCCGGTTATCGGACAACCCAAGGACACCTTTTGAAAACCTCGCCCCTAGGTTAGCCCGGTTATCGGACAACCTAAAGGCGTTGTAACCACCCATAAAAAACGCGAAAATCAAAAGGGTCGAAAAACCATCGCGTCGCTCCGACCGCCATCTCTTTTTGACGGTGGCGACAAGAAATATATTATAATCTTCTAGCTGTTGTTTCATCCACAAAATTTGAGCACAACAATTACCAGCTGCAATATATTCAGCTTCAGTGGTAGATAAAGCAACACATGCCTGTTTCTTAGAATGCCAAGATACTAAGGATGAACCTAACAAATGACATGTCCCACTAGTACTCTTTCTATCAATTTTGCATCCACCATAATCAGCATCAGAATATCCTATTAAAATAGTACAAGCATCAGATGGATACCATAAACCAAAACCAGTAATTCCTTTTAAATATTTTAAAATGTGTTTTACTGCAATTAGGTGAGATTCTTTTGGAAAAGCCTGAAATCTAGCACACACACAGACAAAATGCATAATATCAGGTCTACTTGCAGTTAAGTATAACAGTGAACCTATCATACCTCTATACATAGATTGATTAATTTCCAAACCTGAATCATCCTTGTCTAAATAGCATGAAGTTCCCATGGGTGTGTTAGCTTCCTTTGAGGTGTCCATTCCAAACTTTTTAAGTATCTCTTTGCAGTATTTGGTTTGAGAGATGAAAATGCCATCTTTAAGTTGCTTGATTTGAAGTCCAAGGAAGAATGTCAATTCTCCCATCATAGACATTTCAAACTCTCCCTGCATTATCTTAGTAAATTCTACACACAACGAATTATCAATTTTTCCACTAGAAAAATCATTTGAAGTTAGGAAACTACTTAGCCTTTCATATCAAGACCTAGGAGCTTGTTTCAACCCATATAATGCTTTCTTTAATTTAAAAATATGATTAGGATAACTAAAATCCTCAAATCCAGGGGGTTGCTCCACATGAACTTCTTCTTTAATAAAATCATTCAAAAATGCACTTTTAACATCCATTTGATATAATTTAAATTTCATCAAAGATGCATAAGCAAGAAGTAGGCGTATAGCCTCTAACCTGGCAACAGGAGCATAAGTTTCATCATAATCAATACCTTCCTCCTGACAATAGCCTTTGGCAACAAGTCTGGCTTTATTCTTTGTTATGTTTCCATCTTCATCAAGTTTATTTCTAAACACCCATTTAGTTCCAATTACTTGATGTGACTCTTCTCTTGGGATTAATTCCCAGACTTGATTCCTTTCAAATTGGTTAAGTTCCTCTTGCATAGCTATGCACCATTGATCATCTTTAAGCGCTTCCTCAACATTTTTGGGTTCTATTTGTGACACAAAAGCTACAGACATGCAGAAATTAGTCATATTTCAGTTCTTACCCCTTTTGAGATATCACCAATGATATTGTCCATTGAGAGTCCTCTTGGTGATTGCCATTCTTTTGCTAATTCAGGTGTTTGAGAAGGCTCATTTTCTTCCAAATACAATTCATCAAGAGTCTCTCTTATATATTCATCATCACTTGCAAGTTCTTTATTTGACTCAAGAGGATTTCCCCCAAGGTCTACAATTTCATCAAAAGTAACATGAATAGATTCTTCAATATTTAAGGTTCTTCTATTAAACACCCTGTAAGCCTTGCTAGTTAATGAATAACCTAGGAAAATGCCCTCATCGTCTTTTGAGTCAAATTTTCCTAAGTTGTCCTTTCCATTATTTAACACAAAACACTTACATCCAAAAATTTTCAAATGAGCAACATTAGGCTTTCTACCATTTAACAATTCATAGGGAGTTGATTTTATAATTGACCTAATGAGAATTCTATTCAAAACATAACAAGCAGTACTAACCGCATAAGCCCAAAAATATTTAGGAACATTAGATTCATTTAACATTGTTCTAGCAAGTTCCTCTAATGACCTATTTTTCCTTTCAACTACACCATTTTGTTGGGGAGTCCTAGGAGCAGAAAAGTTATGTAATATTCCATTTTCTTCACAACAACTTTCAAACTTTTCATTTTGAAACTCACCACCATGGTCACTTCTTAAAACTTTAATTCTTAAGTCTTTCTCATTTTGAATTTGTTTTGCAAATTTTATAAAGACATTAAAGGCTTCACTTTTCATAGTTAGGAAAAATGTCCAAGTATATCTAGAGTAATCATCAACAATCACAAGACCATAATAATTTCCACCAAAGCTTTTTATCCTAGAAGGTCCAAATAAATCTAAATGTAATAATTCTAGGGGTTTTGAAGTGGAAATAACATTCTTTGATTTAAATGATGATTTTACTTGTTTACCTTTTTGACATGCATCACACAATCTATCTTTTTCAAATTTTAACTTAGGCAAACCAATAACTAAGTCTTTTGAAATCAATTTGTTCAAATGATGCATATTTATATGAGCCGCTCTTTTATGCCATAACCAAGGGTTCTCTTCCTTAGCAACTAAACATGTTATGCTAGAATCATGTAAACAATCCAAATCAATCAAGTATATGTTGTTATGCCTAATGTCTTTTAATTCTACATTTTCGGAATCTATCAAATGTATGGTGCAAAATTTACTTTCAAAGATTACCTTAAATCCTTTGTCACATAGTTGACTTATGCTAAGGAGATTATGCTTTAGTCCATCAACAAGAAGCACATCCTTAATCTCCAATGTGTTTGCACCACCTATATTTCCAATTCCAAGAATTTTCCCTTTGTTGTTGTCCCCATAAGTTACATATCCTTGTTCTTTAGCTTTGAAACTCACAAATTTTGATTTATCACCGGTCATATGCTTTGAGCATCCACTATCAAGATACCACATAGACTTCTTAGATTTGGAAGTTTCCTACAAAACAAGAACATAGTAAACTTAGGTCCCCATAACTTTTGGGTCCTTGGGGTTAAAGACAAATAAATTATTTAACAATAGGAACCCAAATTTATTTACCTTTAGGAACACCAAAATGTTTAATTTTACATTTATTTGAAGTGTGACCTTGTTTCATACAATAAAAACATGCTTTAGATGTAACTTTTGAATATGATGAATTTTTAACCATAGATGTTCTAGTTCCTTTTTCTACCCATACTCTTTTATTTTTCCTTTTAGGCTTTTTCAAAGGAACTTGATAATTTACACTATTTTGAGCAAAAACAGTTTTATCCTTCTTAAAATCACTTATCTCCTTTTCGGCTTTATCAAGTAGATGATTAAGAATATCTATGTCATATTCATACTCTTTACAAGTTTCACATGCTAAGTTCTTATCATCATTATCATCTAAACATACAATTTTCGTTTCTAAGGATTCATTTTCTTCTAAACATGTGATTTTCGTTTTTAATGAGTCAATTTCTTTTTCGGATCTACTTAAACTCTTCTTCACAACTTTATATTCAGTTTTCAAGTTTTTAAAGGCATTAAATAATTCATTATATGCATTTTACAGTTCATCATAGTTATTATCATCATCACTAGAAGATGAGTCAGAATCACTTACCTCAAAATCGGAAGATATGTTGTCATTTGCCATTAAGCAAATATTGGCTTCAACTTCCGAGCCACTTGATTCCGAACTTGAATCACTGTTGTCCCAAGCAATATAGGCTTTCTTCTTGAAGAACTTTTTGCCTTTGATTTCATCGTTTTTCTTGTTTGGACATTCAGTCTTTACATGTCCTGCTTCACCACAACCATAACATTTTATATTTACGGAAGTACTTTCTCTTACCTTTCCCTTACCTTTGAATGGATGCCTTCCTTTTGCTTTCATGAATTTGGTGAACTTCTTTATCATAAGACTCAATTCTTCTTCTTCATTTTCCGAGTCTTCTTCTTCCTTTTTATTTTTACCTTTGGAAATTTCGGTTTTGAAGGCTAAGTTCTTCTTTTGATATTTTCCTTCTTCTTCATTTAGCCTTCCAAGCTCAAGCTCATGCTCTCTTAGCTTTCCAAATAGCGCCGCCATTGACATAGTGACAAGGTTTTGTGACTCCGAGATGGCCATCACCTTAGGTTGCCATTTCCTATCCAAAGATTTTAAAATTTTAACAGTCAATTCATCAATGTCAAAGATTTTACCTAATCCGGTGAGATGGTTCAGAATATGAGTGAAACGCTTTTGAACGTCAAATATCGTTTCGCCTTGTTGCATCCGGAACATCTCGTATTCTTGGATTAGGGAATTTTTCCGTGCTCTCTTAACGTCGTCGGTACCTTCGTGGATCACTCTTAGCATTTCCCACATCTCCTGAGCACTTTTACAAATAGAAATCCTGTAAAACTCGTCAAGGGTTAAAGCAGATGAAATTATATTTCTAGCCCTAATGTCAAATTGTGTTTTTCTGTTTTCCTCTGTTGTTCATCTAGAAAAAGGTTTGAGAATGTCAACACCGTTCTCAGTAACTTTAGGAACATATGGACCGTTTTAAATAGCGTCCCAAACGCCTCTATCAACAGACTCTAAAAAGATTTGCATTCTTACTTTCCAGAAAGGATAATTTTGACCCGCAAAAAGTGGGGGTCTGTTGATAGACGCACCTTCGGCAAAAGTTTGATTTTGTCTGGCCATTTTCAAAAAGTTTGAATGACTATCAAAGCAAGCTCTGATACCACTTGTTAGAATCGCGCAGCGGAATGTTCGCGTGGTCGGACAAAAACCAAGAGGGGGGTGAATTGGTTTCTTAACAAAAAATTAGGTTTTCAAAATTTTCCCCAAATTTTACCGATTAAAAACTGTGTAAATGTAAATAGAGTAGAGATAGAATCTTACACAGGAGATTTATACTGGTTCGAATCAAAAGACCCTACATCCAGTTGCTAATCACTCAAATAGAGGATTAACACTATCACTATAATCACAATTGTTACAAACAGATTACAATGGAAAAAATAAAGTAAAGAAAACACCTCTCTTGAAATCCACAAGAGATGAAGAACAACTTTCCCTAGAGACGGCACAACACACAATCCACTAAGAACTCCACTTAGTGATTCTTATCGCTTCTAGCCCACACCAGGTTCCACAAGCCCCTTTTTCCTCCAACAAACAGTTCTCTGGCACTCACAGCACTTAACTTTTGTTTGAAAAAGGTTGTTCAATTTTCTGAGAGCCTTAGAGAACCTTAAGTAGAGAAATTAGGGTTTGGGAATTGGGATTTTCGGAACTAGAGAGTATTGGGATTAGGGTTTTCGAAAATAGGTTTAATTTGGAGTTGAAAATCAAAATCTGACTGAAATAATCGATTAAATGAAGTGTTAATCGATTATTACAGAGCCAAAATCAACAGAACCCCAAAACTCTCTGTTTTAATCGATTAAAAGCACTGTTAATCGATTAACTGGCCTATTAATCGATTAACTGGCCTGTTAATCGATTAACAGGTGTGTTAATCGATTATTACAGTGAACAGATACAGAAAATGGTTTTTCTCACTGTAATAATCGATTATCTGACCATTTAATCGATTAAAGTCGAGGCAAACTGATAAATGTGAGTTTTTGAAGCTTTTAAAGTGCAGACTATGTACCGGCTATCTTAAACTCTAATATTACAGACTCAAACTAATCAAAACAGAGTTATTACACAATAAAAAAAGTCTTCAACTCTCTAAGTTCTTTGTTCTTGAATCATCATCAAAATCAACAAGCTTCATGTCCATGTAAGTTTAACATCAAGTCCTTGTATGTTCAACAAAACCTTCATACATATCTTGATATTCTTTAAACAACTCATTATATTCATTTAAGGAATTTGTACTGCTTACCTGTCATGAGGTTTCATCATCACTTTTTGTCATCAAGCAAAGATTTGCTTCTTCTTCTCCATCACTGCTTTCGGAAGAACTCTTTTGTGTTGTGGAAGAATCATTATCCTCCCAAGCAATATAAGATTTGTGTTTATTCTTATAGATACCGTTCTTCTCTTTCTTCTTCTCTTTCATATCTTTCTTCTCTTTCTTAAGTTCCGGACAGTCTGGTTTGATATGACCAGGTTTTCCACATTCATAGCAATGGAATTTATTTGTTTTCTCCTTTCTTTGCTGTCTCTTTTTCCTGTTCTTCATAAAGCGAGAAAATTGTTTAACAAAAAGAGACATATCAGAATTCAAAAACTTACCTTCATTTTCGCTTTTGTCTTGTGAAGATTTTTCTACTTTTAGAGTTATCGTCTTGGCTTGATTCTATTCACCATTCTTTAACCTTTTTAGCTCCATCTCATGTTCTCGCAACTTTCCAAATAGAGTAGCAATATTCATTTCTGTGAGATCCTTTGATTCTGTAATAGCAGTGACCTTTGGTTGTCAATTCTTGTCTAAGGATTTCAAGATCTTTGTGTTCAACTCCTCATTGTCAAAACTCTTTCTTAAATCTTTCAAGTGATTTAATATATGTGTGAAGCATGTTTGGAAATTCGTGATGCTTTCATTTTGCTGCATTTGAAATAATTCATACTCGTGGATGAGTGTGTTCTTACGTGCTCGCTTTACTTCATTTGTTCCTTCATGTGTTACTTCAAGAGTGTCCCATATTTCTTTTGCCGTCTTGCATTGTGATACCCTAAAAAATTCATTACGAGTTAAGGCAGAAACAATAGCATTTCGGGCTCTTACATCATAATGGGCACGCTTATTTTCATCCGGCGTCCATTGGTCAAAAGTCTCATCAGAATGTAGGGATCATTGAGTACAACATCCCAAACACCGTAATCTAGTGTTTGTAAAAATATTTCTATTCTCGTTTTCCAAAACTGATAGTCTTCTCCTTCAAATAGTGGTGGTTTGTTTATTGAGGCTCCTTCCCTGTAAAATTGATTCTACATAGACATCTTGATAGATTGTTTAGAAATATCTTATCTAACCAAGCTCTGATACCACTTGTTAGACAAATGACATCTAGAGGGGGGTGAATAGATGCACAAATTAAAATAGATGTCAAATTAAAAATTTATTTGTGAGTCAATAATTTGTTTGAACACAGATAAAGCATAAGTGATAATATAATCATGAAAAGAGAAAGAGATAAGGGAGAGAGAAGAGCACACAATGATTTATACTGGTTCGGGTATAGCCAACCCTACATCCAGTTCCTAGTCAACTTTTAACACAAGAGTGACTCCGAATTCACTATCTTTCAAATTCAGTTTACAAATTACAATCAACTCAAAGAAGAACTAGTAAAAAGTAAACTAATTAAAAAGATAATCACCTCCTTAGAAATCCACTAAGGATGAACACCTCCCTAGAATCCCACTAGGGATGAACACCTCCTCTGAACAAATCAAAGGATGAAAAAACACCTCCTTAGAATCCCACTAAGGATGAACACCTCCCTAGAATCACACTAGGGATGAAAACCTCCTTTGAACAAATCAAAGGATGAAAACACCTCCTTAGAATCTCACAAAGGATGAACACCTCCCTAGAATCACACTAGGGATGAAAAACACCTCCTTTGCCACCAATACACAAAGGATGAAGGTAATAAAAATAAGAACAGTCACACTTGGGTAATGGAGACAACAAATTGTAGAGGCCTGTAGAATGTCAATCTCCAAGAAAAAGTGTGATTAACAATGAAAACACAAAAGACAATAGAGAAGAGGGTTTTCTCAGAAGGTGTAAAATATCTCTGTTGCCTTGCTCAAAATTCTTTTCTCAAAACTGATTGAATGTGAATTGTATTTTCAAATTTTGTAATTGTGTGTTTTTTATTTTTCATCAAAGCTTAATTAAATAGAAAAATAGCATTAGAAAATGGTCGTTGGATATTAATATTTTTATGAATAAAAATCAGGATATATTCAAAAATATTTATTCTTCAAAACAGTTATATTTTTCAAATTTGAATTGTCATAATTGATTATATTACCAGTATAATCAATTATGACAGAGAAAATCATTTTTCCATTTCTGATGCATCATAATTGATTATGACAGTGAAAAATATCACGTTATGAATTTTATAACACTTGTGCTTTGGAGGCTTATGCATAATATTACTTCATCAACTTGTACCTCCATATTCAGTATTCTAAGACTCTATCTAGTCTTCAGGAATCATCTTGGGCTTGCTTGAATCATCATCTTTATCAAAAACATATCTTGGGCATGTAGGGAAATGTTTCACATTTTCACCAACGTCTTAAATTCAGCTTGTCCTTAATTCATCTTGAATGGTGTTGACTTGAATGTAGTTGAGTTGAATCATCATCAAAATCGTCTCTTGGGAATGTAGGGACATTTCCATCAATCTCCCCCTCATTTCTTTCACGATGGTGGAAAAGGTGTTGAGAACCTTTGATGCTAGGTTCAACATAATTTCTATAGTTATCGAAGAGTATAAGGATCTCGATTTGTTGAAACTTGATGAACTACATGGATCATTGGAGGCTCACAAAAAACGATTACATGAGATAACGAAAGAAAGGTTCAACACAGAATAGGTGTTGTTGACGAATCAAAACCAGAAGAATGAAGGAAATTGAGGAAAATCGAACTAAAGAGGTCAAGAAAAAAGAAGAGGTAAAAACAATGGTGGATGAGGCTCGAAAAGGAAATAAGAGAGATCTTCACAATCGAGAGGTGGTAGAGGTAGAAACTCACAATGGAGAGGTAGTCGATCATGCTCTAGTAAGAAGAATGTATAGTGTTATAATTATTACAAGTATGACCATTATGCTACTGACTGTTGGAGCAAAGAAAATGAAGCAAATGTTGCACAAAAAGAAGACTTGGAGGATGAAGTGCTATTAATGGTGACCACAACAAAATCAATGAAAATTTTTGGTGAATCTTGATATTTGGATACTGGTTGTTGAAATCACATGTCATTTCAGAAGAGTAGGTTCATCGATCTCGATGAGAATGTTAGATCAAAGGAAAAATTTCCAGATAATTTGATAGTGAGCTCTGAAGGGAAAGGAAAAATAATTATCAAAAGAAGAAATGATAAATCTGCAATAATTTTTTATGTGCTCTATGTTCCAGCTATAAAGCATAATTTGTTAAGTATCGGTCAACTTCTTCAGAAAGTACATTTGATAGATTGGAGATTAAGGGAGCAAATGTTGAGAATCCTCAATAAGAATGAGACAATAATTTTGAAGGCACCTTTGAGTAAAATATAGTTTTTCAAATCGATATTCCAATATCGAATATCTTACGTTTTGCAGCAACAGTATCTAATGCCAATTAGTTGTAGCATTTAAGGTATGATCATCTTGACTTTGATAGTTTGAGCCAACTTGCAGAAAAGGAGATGGTGATTGGATTGCCTCGAGTCCAAAAATGTAAAGAAATATGTGAAGGTTGCATGACAGGGAAACAAGTTAGAAATCTCTTTAAGGTGTGCATCGAGATCAGAAGCAAGGATGTGCTAGAAGTTATCTATACTGATTTGTGTGGACCCTTGAATGTTCCTTCACTAGGTGGTAACATGTATTTTGTAATATTCATTAATGACTATAACAAGAAGACGTGAGTGTACTTGAGAGAAGTCAGAGGTGTTTAATCGCTTCGTCGATTTTAAATCGATCATTGAGAAACAGTGTGGTCAACCTATTAAAGTGTTGAGATCGGACGGTGGTGGAGAATACAATAATGGTGAGTTTGTATCATTTTACAAGAAGAAAATTATTTTGCATGAGATTGTACCTCCATACATACCACAACACAAAGGAATTGTGGAAACAAGAAATTGAAAAATTTTAAATATGGTCAAAAGTATGTTGAAGACCAAAGGCTTGCCACATTCGTTTTGGGGAGATAAGATATCTACAACAATATACATTTTAAATAAATGTCCAATGAAGAGATTAAAGGAGAAAACACTAGAATAAGTATAGTTTGAGAGAAAACCAAATATAAAACACTTGAAAATATTTGGCTCAATTACTTGGAGACATGTTCTAGATGTGAGGAGGAAAAAGATCAATGATAGAAGCCAGAAGTTTATTTTGGTAGGATGTCATGCAACTGATGTGTATAAGTTATATGATCTTATCAAGAAGATCATCACCATTAGTAGAAATATTGTTATTCATGAGAAATATTGTTGGAAATGGTGTTCGATGGTGGAAAATTGAAGTGTTATCTTCGATGACATCGGTGTTGCAAAAATCGAAGGCAATGATCGATTGACTTCTAGTGTCGAAGGAGGTGTAAATCGATCGATATTAGAAATCGAAGAAGATAGAAATAGATAAGTTTCTGAAATTGAAGGGATGGAAAATCAACCAATTAGATAAATTAAGACACTAATGAGACTCAATGATTATATGATTAATACTGTCAAAACTGAAAGTGATGAAGATCTTATTGAATTACTTAAACAAAGATCTTGTTGATTTGATGAAGTAAAAAATGAAGTCAAAGGCTACTATGCTGCAGTCAAAGGTAACTTAGATAAAAGGGTAGAGTGATTAGTGAGTCTGCATCTTTACTTAGGTATAATCATTTTTATCTCTCTGCTGCATGAGGTTTCTTCATTTAAAAGATTTTGCAAATGCCTCTTAAACATGTTTAAACTGTTAAAAACAAAGTATTTTGTTAAAAGGTTTTTTAAGTAACTATTTTAAATAATAGTATATGAGCTTTATCAACTAAAATGTTCTTAACACTTTTGTAACAGGTTTTGAACTAATATGTTTTCGAAATAATCGATTGTTTTCATTAGAAGGATTTTTTGAAAAACTTCGCCACTATTTTAATTGATATAGAATTGATATAATCGATTAAAATAACTTAGAATATTTTGAAAAGTGTTCTGGCAGAATTTTAATCAATACAAACTTGAAATAATCGATTAAAATAACTTGAAGTGTTTTGAAAGTTGTTCTGTCAGTATTTTAATCGATACAAATGCGAAATAATCGATTAAAACAACTAAAAGTTTTTTCCATAATGTTTTAATCGATTAAAACAAGCTTGCTATCAGTTAAAATAACTTAGAAAGTTTTATGAAATCTTTTAGCAGAATTCTAATCGATTAAAATGCGTTTCAATCGATTAAAATAACTAAGTGAACTTTTTTCAAAGTGTTTTAATCGATTAAAACAGATTGTTATCAGTTAAAATCACTTAGAAAGTTTTATGAAAACCTTTAGCAGTATTTTAATCGATTAAAAGATGAAACAATTGATTAAAACAATTTGAAGGATTTTTTACAAAGAGTTTTAATTGATATAAACGTTGTCGTATCAGTTAAAACAAATCTGGAAAATAATCAAGAACATTTTAACAGATTAAAAGATTATTTTAATAGATTAAATATACCAGCAGTTTGGAAAATTTTCTATATAAACAGAGTTGCTTGAACATTTTAAAACACATCTTTTGGCAATCAATCAAGCAATCTTAAGTGTTACTTTCAAGAGAGAATCGCGCTAGATTTGTGAAGTTCTTAGAAGTTCTTTCTTGAGGCAATATTTGCATTCTTTTGCAGAAGAAACTCATTCTGCAGAGCTGTATAAACCTGGTTTGGGTGTTCTAGTTTCTTCTCTTTGTTTCTTTACTTTCTTTACTGTATTGTGGGTGCCTGGAATTGTGGGCACTGGTTTCTGTGGCTAGAATTTGGCTGAAGGGTTGGTCAAGAACTGGAAATTGGTTTTTGGTGAAGGTTTAGGTGCAAGGATTGGAATTTTGGTTCTTGTGATAGATTGAGTGTGTGATTGAAGTTGTAATCTGTAAAACGTTCAATCTAGTGGAACCCAGATGGAATTTGGTTGGAAACTGGACGTAGCCCTGGGATTCGGTGAACCAGTATAAATCATCAAGAGTAAGGTTCTTGAGAATTATTCAAGTTTTTCGATCCAAATGGCTGGAAATAGTTTTTCTGAGGGTGCTTGTATTAATAGGCCTCCACTGTTTTGTGGTACAGATTACTTATTTTGGAAGATAAGAATGAAGATCTTTATTGAATCTGTTGGTATAAATGTTTGGAATATTATTGAGCAGGGAACTTATGTTTTTAACAAAGAATGGTCTAGTTTAAATGATTCTGAAAAGAAACTAATCCAAGATGATTGTATTGCTAAGAATATCATCATATCTGCACTTAACATAGATGATTTTTTCAGGATAGCACATTGTTAAACTGCTGCACAAATGTGGAAAACTCTTGAAATGGCCTATGAAGAAACAACAGAGATATGCTTGATGGTCAATTCGGATTCTCCCATGACTAGTGTAAGTTCTGACTCAACAACTACTATGAATTACAGTTCATTAGAAGATGCTTTTTATAAAATGCATGCAGTAGCTAAGAAATTAGAAATTGAAAACAAAAGATTAAAAAGCATGAATAGTTTATTAGAAAACAAGATCACTCTTCTTGAAAAGAAAATAGTTGATGAAGAAACTAAGAATGAAAATCTGGAAATAGGTAATAATTCTGATTGCATGTGTAATGTTAAAGATTGTAAAAATTGTCCTAAGTTACAAAAGAAATTAACATATTTGATAAAAACTGCATCTAAACTTGCACAAGGAAAAACTAGTCTTGATATGATGTTGAACATTCAAGGACTTGATGTTGCACTTGATGGACATGAAGATTGTTGATTTTGATGATGATTCAAGAACACAAAGACTTAGAGTGTTGAAGACTTGTTTTGTATTGTAATAACTCTGTTTCAATTAGATTGATTCTGTAATATTAGAGTTTAAGATAGCTGGTACATAGTCTGCACCTTAGAAGCTTCAAAAAGCTCAAATTTATCATCCAGGCTCGGCTTTAATCGATTAAATAGGGAAATAATCGATTAAAACAGTGAGAAAAACCATTTTCTGTATCTGCGCACTGGTTTAATCGATTAAACCACCTGTTAATCGATTAATAGGCCTGTTAATCGATTAACAACCCTTTTAATAGATTAAAACAGAGAGTTTTGGGGTTCTGTTGATTTTGGCTCTGTAATAATCGATTAATACTTCATTTAATCGATTATTTCAG
Organism: Sphenostylis stenocarpa; assembly: GCA_963425845.1. Classification (NCBI taxonomy): domain Eukaryota; kingdom Viridiplantae; phylum Streptophyta; class Magnoliopsida; order Fabales; family Fabaceae; genus Sphenostylis; species Sphenostylis stenocarpa. Next base: position 55,679,744 of record OY731400.1, on the reverse strand, counting down.
TCAGATTTTGATTTTTAACTTCAAATCAACCCTATTTTCGAAAACCCTTTTCCCAAGAACCCTAATTCCAAAATTCTCAATTCCCAAACCCTAATTTCTCTACTTAAGCTTCTATATGGCACTCAGAAAAGAAGAACAATCTTTTTCATACAAAAGTTAAGTGTTGTGAGTGCCAGAGAACTGTTTGTTGCAAGAAAAAGGGGCTTTTGGAACCTGGTGTGGGCTAGAAGCGATAAGAATCACTAAGTGGAGTTCTTAGTGGATTATGTGTTGTGCCGTCTCTAGGGAAAGTTGTTCTTCATCTCTTGTGGATTTCAAGAGAGGTGTTTTCGTATCTTTATCTTTTCATTGTAATTTGTTTGTAACAACTTTGATCATAGTGACAGCGTTAATCCTCTGTTTGAGTGATTAGCAACTGGACGTAGGGTCTTTTGATCCGAACCAATATAAATTTCCTGTGTAAGATTCTCTATCTCTTCTCTATTTACATTTACACAGTTTTTAATCAGGTAAAATTTGGGGAAAATTTTGAAAACCTAATTTTTATTAAGAAACCAATTCACCCCCCATCTTGGTTTTTGTCCGATCACACGATCATTCCGCTGCGCGATTCTAACAAGTGGTATCAGAGCTTGCTTTGATAGTCATTCAAATTTTTGAAAATGGCCGGACAAAATCAAACTTTTGCCGAAGGCGCGTCTATCAACAGACCCCCACTTTTTGTGGGTCAAAATTATCCTTTTTGGAAGGTAAGAATGCAAATCTTTTTAGATTCTGTTGATAGAGGCGTTTGGGACGCTATTTTAAACGGTCCATTTGTTCCTAAAGTTACAGAGAACGGTGTTGACGTTCTTAAACCTTTTTCTAGATGGACTTCAGAAGAAAACAGAAAAGCACAATTTGACGTTAGGGCTAGAAATATAATTTCATCTGCTCTAACCCTTGACGAGTTTTACATGATTTCTGTTTGTAAAAGTGCACAGGAAATGTGGGAAATGCTTAGAGTGACCCACGAAGGTACTGAAGACGTTAAGAGAGCACGCAAAAACTCCCTAATCCAAGAATACGAGATGTTCCAGATGCAACAAGGAGAAACGATATTCGACGTTCAAAAGCGTTTCACTCATATTATGAATCATCTCACCAGATTAGGTAAAGTATTTGACGTTGATGAATTAAATGTTAAAATTTTGAAATCTTTGGATAGGAAGTGGCAACCTAAGGTGACGGCCATCTCGGAGTCACAAAATCTTTCCACAATGTCAATGGCGGCGCTATTCGGAAAGCTAAGAGAGCATGAGCTTGAGCTTGGTAGGCTAAATGATGAAGAAGGACAATTTCAAAAGAAGAATCTAGCCTTCAAAACCGAAATCTCCAAAGGTAAAAATAAAAAGGAAGAAGAAGACTCAAATGATGAAGAAGAAGAGTTGAGTCTTATGATAAAGAAGTTCACCAAATTCATGAAAGCTAAAGGAAGGCATCCATTCAAAGGTAAAGGAAAGGTAAGGGAAAATTCTTCTGTAAATATAAAATGTTATGGTTGTGGTGAAGCAGGACATGTAAAGACCGAATGTCCAAACAAGAAAAATGATGAATTCAAAGGCAAAAAGGTCTTCAAGAAGAAAGCCTATATTGCTTGGGACAACAGTGATTCAAGTTCGGAATCAAGTGACTCGGAAGTTGAAGCCAATATTTGCTTGATGGCAAATGACAACATATCGTCCGATTTTGAGGTAAGTGATTCCGACACATCTTCAAGTGATGATGAAAACAATTATGATGAATTGCAAAATGCTTATAATGAATTGTTTAGTGCTTTTAAGAACTTGAAGAATGAATATAAAGTTGTAAAGAAGAATCTAAGTAGATCCGAAAAGGAAATAGACTCTTTAAAAATGAAAATCACATGTTTAGAAGAAAAGGAGTCCTTAGAAACGAAAATTGTATGTTTAGATGAGGAAAATGATAAGAACCTAGCGTGTGCAAATTGTAAAGAGCATGAATATGACATAGATATTCTTAATCATTTACTAGACAAAGCCGAAAAGGAAATAGATGCTCTTAAGAAGCATGAAATGATGTTTTCTCAAAATAATGTAAATCATCAAGTTCCTTTGAAAAAGCCTAAAAGGAAAAATAAAAGAGTGTGGGTAGAAAAAGGAACTAGAGCATCTATGATTAAAAATTCATCATATTCAAAAGTTACATCTAAAGCATGTTTTTATTGTATGAAACAAGGTCATACTTCAAATAGATGTAAAATTAAACATTTTGGTGTACCTAAAGGTAAATACATTTGGGTTCCTATAGTTAAATAATTTGTTATGTCTCTAACCCCAAGGACCCAAAAGTTGTGGGGACCTAAGTTTACTATATTCTTGTTTTGTAGGAAACTTCCAAATCAAAGAAGTCTATGTGGTATCTTGATAGTGGATGCTCAAAACATATGACCGGAGATAAATCTAAATTTGTGAGTTTCAAAGCTAAGGAACAAGGATATGTAACTTATGGGGACAACAACAAAGGGAAGATCCTTCGAATTGGAAACATAGGTGGTGCAAACACTTTGGAGATCAAGGATGTGCTACTTGTTGATGGACTTAAGCATAATCTCCTTAGCATAAGTCAACTATGTGACAAAGGATTTAAGGTAATTTTTGAAAGTAAATTTTGCACCATACATTTGATAGATTCCGAAAATGTAGAATTAAAAGGCATTAGGCATAACAATATATATTTGATTGATTTGGATTGTTTACATGAGTCTAGCATAACATGTTTAGTTGCTAAGGAAGAGAACCCTTGGTTATGGCATAAGAGAGCGGCTCATATAAATATGTATCATTTGAATAAATTGATATCAAGAGACTTAGTTATTGGTTTGCCTAAGTTAAAATTTGAAAAAGATAGATTGTGTGATGCATGTCAAAAAGGTAAACAAGTAAAATCATCATTTAAATCAAAGAATGTTATTTCCACTTCAAAACCCCTAAAATTATTACATTTAGATTTATTTGGACCTTCTAGGATAAAAAGCTTTGGTGGAAATTATTATGGCCTTGTGATTGTTGATGATTACTCTAGATATACTTGGACATTTTTCCTAACTATGAAAAGTGAAGCTTTTAAAGTCTTTAGAAAATTTGCAAAACAAATTCAAAATGAGAAAGACTTAAGAATTAAAGTTTTAAGAAGTGACCATGGTGGTGAGTTTCAAAATGAAAAGTTTGAAAATTATTGTGAAGAAAATGGAATATTACATAACTTTTCTGCTCCTAGGACTCCCCAACAAAATGGTGTAGTTGAAAGGAAAAATAGGTCATTAGAGGAACTTGCTAGAACTATGTTAAATGAATCTAATGTTCCTAAATACTTTTGGGCTGATGCAGTTAGTACTGCTTGTTATGTTTTGAATAGAATTCTCATTAGGTCAATTATTAAATCTACTCCCTATGAATTGTTTAATGGTAGAAAACCTAATGTTGCTCATTTGAAAATTTTTGGACGTAAGTGCTTTGTGTTAAACAATGGAAAGGACAACTTAGGAAAATTTGACTCTAAAGCCGATGAGGGCATTTTCTTAGGTTATTCATTAACTAGCAAGGCTTACCGGGTATTTAATAGAAGAACTTTAAATATAGAAGAATCTATACATGTTACTTTTGATGAGATTGTAAACCTTGGGGGAAATCCTCTTGAGTCAAATAAAGAACTTGCAGGTGATGATGAGTATATAAGAGAGGCTCTTGATGAATTATATTTGGAAGAAAATGAGCCTTCTCAAATGCCTAAATTAGCAAAAGAATGGTAATCACCTAGAGGACTCTCAATGGACAATATCATAGGTGACATCTCAAAAGGGGTAAGAACAAGAAATATGACTAATTTTTGTATGTCTGTAGCTTTTGTGTCACAGATTGAACCCAAAAACGTTGAGGAAGCACTTAAAGATGAACAATGGTGCATAGCCATGCAAGAAGAACTTAACCAATTTGAAAGGAATCAAGTCTAGGAATTAATCCCAAGGGAAGAATCACATCAAGTTATTGGAACCAAATGGGTGTTTAGAAATAAACATGATGAAGATGGAAACATAACAAAGAATAAAGTCAGACTTGTTGCCAAAGGCTATTGTCAGGAGGAAGGTATAGACTATGATGAAACTTATGCTCCTGTTGCCAGGTTAGAGGCTATACACCTACTTCTTGCTTATGCATCTTTGATGAAATTTAAATTATATCAAATGGATGTTAAGAGTTTATTTTTGAATGGTTTTATTAAAGAAGAAGTTTATGTGGAGCAACCCCCTGGTTTTGAGGATTTTAGTTTTCCTAATCATGTTTTTAAATTAAAGAAAGCATTATATGGGTTGAAACAAGCTCCTAGATCTTGGTATGAAAGGCTAAGTAGTTTCCTAACATCAAATGATTTTTCTAGAGGAAAAATTGATTCTACACTGTTTATAAAGAAAGTTAAAGAACATATCTTATTGGTCCAAGTATATGTTGATGATATTATTTTTGGATCAACTGATAATTCGTTATGTGTAGAATTTGCTAAGATAATGCATGGAGAGTTTGAAATGTCTATGATGGGAGAATTGACATTCTTCCTTGGACTACAAATCAAGCAACTTAAAGATGGCATTTTCATCTCTCAAACCAAATACTGCAAAGAGATCCTTAAAAAGTTTGGAATGGACACCTCAAAGGAAGCTAACACACCCATGGGAACTCCATGCTATTTAGACAAGGATGAATCAGGTCTGGAAGTTAATTAATCTATGTATAAAGGTATGATAGGTTCACTGTTATACTTAACTGCAAGTAGACCTGATATTATGCATTTTGTTTGTGTGTGCTAGATTTTAGGCTTGTCCAAAAGAATCTCACCTAATTGCAGTAAAACACATTTTAAAATATTTAAAAGGAACTACTGGTTTTGGTTTATGGTATCCTTCTGATGCTTGTACTAGTTTAATAGGATATTCTGATGCTGATTATGGTGGATGCAAAATTGATAGGAAAAGTACTAGTGGGACATGTCATTTGTTAGGTTCATCCTTAGTATCTTGGAATTCTAAGAAACAGGCATGTGTTGCTTTATCTACCACTGAAGCTGAATATATTGCAGCTGGTAGTTGTTGTGCTCAAATTTTGTGGATGAAACAACAGTTAGAAGATTATAGTATATTTTTAAATGACATACCCTTGATGTGTGATAATATGAGTGCAATTAATCTTACTAAGAATCCAGTAATGCACTCTAGGACTAAGCATATAGAAATTAGACACCACTTTTTGAGAGATCATATCAGCAAAGGAAACTGTAAAATAGAGTATGTTGATACAAAGCATCAATTAGCAGATATTTTTACTAAGCCTCTACCCAAGGATAGATTTTATGATCTTAGAAGAGACTTAGGGATATTAGAAATTGCTTAAATTCTGCTTATTTAGACAGTTTTTGGATGATTGTAATGATAAAATTCATTATACAGAATGTTAATAGTTTATCATGTGTTAAAACCTCAAAAATTTGATGTACTCTCTGGAATAATCGATTAATTGGAGTTATAATCGATTATTTGCATCCAAAACACTCAAAACAGGGCATTCCTCTCTGGATTAATCGATTAATTCGACAATTAATCGATTAATTCGACAATTAATCGATTAAATACAGAATTAATCGATTAACTACACAATTTAATCGATTAAATGATTCTGGCACTGGTTTAATTGATTAATCTGAGTTTTAATCGATTAAACCTGGCAAGTTTGGTTTCCTAGCCGTTGTCAACGGATCTCTTGACCTATATTCACTTCTATATGACCGTTGGACATGCTTGATTATAAATAGAGACCTCCATTTCACTTCTACTCACTTCTATCTCTTTAAATCAAGCTTTCTTGCCTTATTCTAGCAATATTGCCCTCTTCTCACTACACTTAGCTTTCTAAATCTTCTTGTTACTCTTCTAATCTTTCAATGGCCTCATCTTCTCGTGCTAAGATCCCTACTAGAAGAAGATTTGTACCTTCATCTCGTCCCCGTCCTAATTCTGTAGAAGGATGGATTTCTGATACAGATGGCCAACAAGAATTTCTGATCTACTGGAAGGAACGTGCTATTATTTCTCCTAAGTTTCTTATTGGTGAGCAATTTATCAATAGGGGATTCAATTTTCCCAACCTTCTTGAAATTCAAGGAGTTCTTCCCTTCATCCAAATGCAAGGTACTTATTATCCTGACTTAGTTAGGGTATTTTACTCTAGATTTAAATTTAGAGATCAAATTGCTACTTCTAGAGTAAAGGGTGTCACAATTATTCTTGACGATGATATTTGGGAAAACTTCGCTCACTTTCCAATTAGAGAAGATGTTATTAACATTTATGGTGAGTTAGATGATTTTGACAGGTTCTTAGCTTACCACTCTTTTCTACGAAATCCCTCCATGGAGATTGGGCGTCTCCTTCTTGCTGGACCTCTGAAGAAGGAGGAACGCATGATTCTACATCTAATTGTCTGGATCCTCTGTCCCCGGGCTACGAATCATGCTCAATGTTCTTCAATTTATCTTAGGATTATTCATGCCATAATGAATAATGAGCCTTTAGATTGGGGCGTTCTTGTCACCATGACTATGTTAAAAGTCAAACGCCATCCCACTTTCAAAATTTCATATGCTCTCCTTGTCTCTCGGATTCTTGAATACAAAGGAGTCAATGTTGAAGGTGAACAAACAGTAAGAACAAATAACTTGAATCGCATGCTTGACAGCACATTGATACAACTACAAATGGTGCATGTCAACGACATTTATGTTCACAAGGATGACGTTCCGAATCAAGGTGATGACAATGAAGATTCTGATGAAGATATGCCTCCTACTGCTGAGTTTCCCTCTGAGAAAATCCAAAGTGTTGGAACTTCCTCTACTCAACATGAAACTCGACAATCCATGGAAGACATGTTATCTGACATGAATCAGAGAATGCAGTCATTCTTCACTCTTTCTAGAGTACGGCATGAGGAAATAATTCGTCGTATATCTGATGCAGATGATAAAGTGTGCTGTTTAGAAAATAGATTTGATGCACACTTTCATAGTGATGATAGTGAAGAATTTTAAATTTGTTATTATCTCTAATATTGTAATGATTGCTTGTCTCTGAAATAAAATATGGTATTCTGTTATTGCTTTGATTGAGGGGGAGTTTTCTCTAAGTTATGCATATTTTGAGAGGGAGCTCTTATGTTTGTAATAGCTGAATTATTTTTTATTCTAATCAAAATAGGGGGAGAAAATATTTAAAGCCTAATATGATTGTTTTTAAATATTATCTGGTATGTTTAATGTGTTTGTTAGTATGACAGATAAAACAGGTTATTACAAGGCTTTAAAAGATAATTTTGATCATCATCAAAAATGGGGAGATTGTTGAACATTCAAGGACTTGATGTTGCACTTGATGGACATGAAGATTGTTGATTTTGATGATGATTCAAGAACACAAAGACTTAGAGTGTTGAAGACTTGTTTTGTATTGTAATAACTCTGTTTCAATTAGATTGAGTTTGTAATATTAGAGTTTAAGATAGCCGGTACAGAGTCTGCACCTTAGAAGCTTCAAAAAGCTCAAATTTATCATCCAGGCTCGGCTTTAATCGATTAAATAGGGAAATAATCGATTAAAATAGTAAGAAAAACCATTTTCTGTATCTGCTCACTGGTTTAATCGATTAAACCACCTGTTAATCGATTAACAGGCCTGTTAATCGATTAACAACCCTTTTAATCGATTAAAACAGAGAGTTTTGGGGTTCTGTTGATTTTGGCTCTGTAATAATCGATTAATACTTCATTTAATCGATTATTTCAGTCAGATTTTGATTTTTAACTTCAAATCAAACCTATTTTCGAAAACCCTTTTCCCAAGAACCGTAATTCCGAAATTCCCAATTCCCAAACCCTAATTTCTCTACTTAAGCTTCTCTATGGTACTCAGAAAAAAAAGAACAACATTTTTCATACAAAAGTTAAGTGTTGTGAGTGCCAGAGAACTGTTTGTTGCAAGAAAAAGGGGCTTTTGAAACCTGGTGTGGGTTAGAAGCGATAAGAATCACTAAGTGGAGTTCTTAGTGGATTGTGTGTTGTGCCGTCTCTAGGGAAAACTGTTCTTCATCTCTTGTGGATTTCAAGAGAGGTGTTTTCGTATCTTTATCTTTTCATTGTAATTTGTTTGTAACAACTTTGATCATAGTGACAGCGTTAATCCTCTGTTTGAGTGATTAGCAACTGGACGTAGGGTCTTTTGATCCGAACCAGTATAAATTTCCTGTGTAAGATTCTCTATCTCTTCTCTATTTACATTTACACAGTTTTTAATCGGAAAAAATTTGGGGAAAATTTTGAAAACCTAATTTTTATTAAGAAACCAATTCACCCCCCCTCTTGGTTTTTGTCTGATCACGTGATCATTCCGCTGCGCGATTCTAACATATGATACTTGATTCTCAAAAATTGGTTATTGATCGTGGTGGTATTGGTTTTACACCTCTTGTTGGAAAGAAAACTAGAGCATTTAAAAACTATTTTGCATATAGTAAATCTGTTTCGTCTCCATTTATTAAATGCTTTTACTGCATGAAAAAAGGTCATTCTGTGAAATTTTGTAGAATCAAGAAATATGCTATTCCTAAAGGTAGAATGAAGTGGATTCCCAAAAATCCATTTCAAATAACATAATTGGACCCAGTGATTATAAAAAGGGTACCAGAAATATGCTAAATTTGTTTTGTAGGAACAAAATCTAGAAGTCCCTTGGTATTAAATCAGCAAATTCTGTTTCTGGATTCATGGACTGTGTATTTTAATTGATATAAAACTATTTTAATCGATTAAAATCACTTACAGAGAATACCAGAAAAGTTGTCCGTACAGTTTTAATCGATTGAAATACGAATTAATCGATTAAAATGTTCTCAGGAATTTAGTTTAGTTGTTTTAATCGATTAAAAAGGATTTATATCAGTTAAAATCATTAAAAGAACAAATTTAACCGATTATTTCTCGATTCAATCGATTATTATTCTGATATATTTTCTCTAGAACTTGATTAATCGATTGAATATAAAATTAATCGATTAAAATTCTACTTCCAGTGCATAATTAATTGATTATTTCGATTTTGTATCAGTTTGTACTGCAACTATACTAATTTCTCTTTCAGGCAAAGCAAACTGAAGATCTCTGGTACCTTGACAGCGGTTGTTCTAAACACATGACAGGTGATATTACAAAGTTTTACAACTTAAAACTAAAGAATGGTGGAACTGTTTTCTATGGGGATAATAACAAAGGAAGAATCCTTGGAATAAGTGACATCAAATGCATAGAATCAAGTATTATTAACAATGTATTATATGTTGAGGGTTTAAAACATAATTTGATTAGTATTAGCCAGCTTTGTGATAAAGGACACAAAGTTGTCTTTGGTCAAGATCAATGTCAAATAATCAAATCAGATTCAGAACAGGTACAAATTACTGGTAAGAGGATCAACAATATTTACATGTTAGATACTAATTCTGCTAAAAATTGTTGTTTAATATCTAAAGAGAATGATTTTTGGTTGTGGCATAGGAGGTTAGCTCATATTCATATGAATCACCTTAATAAATTGATTTCTAAAGATCTTGTAATTGGCTTACCTAAACTTAAGTTTGTGAAAGACAAAGTATGTGATGCATATCAAAAGGGCAAACAAGTAAGGAATTCTTTTTCACAGAAAAATATTGTTTCAACATCAAGACCTCTTGAACTTTTGCACATGGATATCTTTGGTCCTTCTAGAACTATGAGTTTAGGAGGGAATCTATATGCACTGGTTATAGTAGATGATTACTCAAGATTTACCTAGACAATATTTTTAAAATTAAAATCTGATACTTTCCATATGTTTAAGAAATTTGCGAAACAAATTCAAAATGAAAAGGCTATTTCATCTCTTGTATTCAAAGTGATCATGGGGGAGAGTTTTCAAACGAAAATTTCAATAAATTCTATGATAAACATGGTATTAAGCATAATTTTTCTGCTCCTAGAACTCCTCAACAAAATGGTGTAGTTGAAAGGAAAAATCGTTCTCTTGAAGAGTTAGCTAGCACAATGCTTAATGAAAAAGCATTACCAAAATATTTTTGGGCTGATGCCGTTAGTACTGCTTGCCATGTATTAAACCGTGTTTTAATCATACATTTTCTTGAGAAAACTCCCTATGAATTATACAAAGGTAAAAAGCCTAACATAAACTATTTTAGAGTATTTGGATGTAAGGTTTTTGTCTTAAACAATGGAAAGGAAAATCTTGGAAAGTTTGATTCAAAATCAGATGAAGGTATCTTCTTGGGATATTCATTGAATAGCCATGCTTATAGAATCTTTAACAAAAGGCTAAATACTGTAGAAGAATTTGTTCATGTTGTATTTGATGAGACTAACCCAAGTATGCAGAATATTTCTAAGTATAGTACAGAAGATGATGTTTTAACTGATAAAATGTATCAGTTAAAACTGCCAGAATCAACAGTTTTTCAAAAACAGGCAGAAGATATCGAAGAATCTGAAGAGCAGCTTCCTAAAGAATGGAAGACTCCAAGAAATTTTTCAATAGACAACATCATTGGTGAAATAAATCATGGAGTTTCCACTAGAAGATCTTTAAATAAATTTTGCAATCACATGGCATTCGTATCACAAATTGAACCAAAAACCATATCTGATGCATTAAAGGATAATAACTGGATTAATGCTAATCATGATGAATTAAATCAATTTACAAGAAATGAAGTATGGGAATTAATTCCAAAACCAGATAATGCCAATATTATAGGAACAAAATGGGTTTTTAGAAATAAAATGGATGAAAATGGTATAGTAACTAGAAACAAGGCCAGATTAGTTGCTAAAGGGTATAATCAGCAAGAAGGAATTGATTTTGATGAAACATATGCTCCTGTTGCTAATCTCATGGCATAGTAAAAAGCAATCATGTATTGCCCTTTCTACAGCCGAAGCCGAGTACATTGCAGTTGGAAGTTGTTGTGCTCAATCTCTTTGGATCAAACAACAGCTTGAGGATTATGGTTTAATTCTTAGAAAAATTCCTCTTTTATGTGATAATACTAGTGCCATTATGTTAACTAAAAATCCAATTCAACATTCTAGGACAAAACATATAGAAATTAGACATCATTTCATTAGAGATCATGTTTTGAAAGGTGATTGTGAAATTTTCTTTATAGAAACTGAAAAATAACTAGCAGATATTTTTACAAAATCTCTTGCTCGTGATCGATTTTACAAAATCCGCACTGAATTAGGCATTTTAGATGCATCCAACATTACTTAATTTTCAAAATCTGGTTGTTTTAATCAATAAAAACAAACTTTAAATCGATTAAAAGCACTTATACAAAATTTTTCTTACTGTTTTAATCGATTAAATGTCGATTTAATCGATTAAATGAACTTAAGTTTCTAAATTTCTAATTTCATCACTGTTTTAATCGATTAAAACATTATTTTAATTGATTAAAACAAGTACCAGGAACATTTTAATCGATTTTGTCCTGTTTTTAATCGATTATTACTCTGGAAAGAAAAATTAAAGGCTTTAGTTAATGGTTGTTCTTGTAACATGCTACTAAAGCATGGTTCCCTTATCTTTACACGTGTTAATTGTATTCATTACAAACATGTTAATGAAGATAAGTTTGAATCAACTTTGCTTGGTCTTTTTATATGAGTAATGTATCTTGTTCAAATTTTTTTTTACTGTTTTCAAAAACTGAATTTTGATACATACAATGCATAATATTTGTTTTGTTCCTCTGTTCCCTATTTTTTGATAAAGTCAAAAGGGGGAGAAATAATTGCTTTGCTTTTATGCTTTTAATAATGATTTTCCTTATTTAGGGGGAGTAGTAATATAGGGGGAGAAATGGGAAAAAATGATTAATTTTTGAATACTCACTAATCTATATATTCAAGTGACTTCTTTTGCAGAGATATTATTCAAAGAGGTGTTTGTCTTCATCAAATAGGGGGAGACTGAAAGTGATGAAGATCTTATTGAATTACTTAAACAAAGATCTTGTTGATTTGATGAAGTAAAAAATGAAGTCAAAGGCTACTATGCTGCAGTCAAAGGTCACTTAGATAAAAGGGTAGAGTGATTAGTGAGTCTGCACCTTTACTTAGGTATAATCATTTTTATCTCTCTGCTGCATGAGGTTTCTTCATTTAAAAGATTTTGTAAATGCCTCTAAAACATGTTTAAACTGTTAAAAACAAAGTATTTTGTTAAAAGGTTTTTTAAGTAACTATTTTAACTAATAGTATATGAGCTTTATCAACTAAAATGTTCTTAACACTTTTGTAACAGGTTTTTAACTAATATGTTTTCAAAATAATCGATTGTTTTCATTAGAAGGATTTTTTGAAAACCTTCTGCCTGTATTTTAACTGATATAGAATTGATATAATCGATTAAAATAACTTAGAATATTTTGAAAAGTGTTCTGGCAGAATTTTAATCGATACAAACTTGAAATAATCGATTAAAATAACTTGAAGTGTTTTGAAAGTTGTTCTGTCAGTATTTTAATCGATACAAATGCGAAATAATCGATTAAAACAACTAAGAGTTTTTTCCAGAATGTTTTAATCGATTAAAACAAGCTTACTATCAGTTAAAATAACTTAGAAAGTTTTATGAAATCTTTTGGCAGAATTCTAATCGATTAAAATGTGTTTCAATCGATTAAAATAACTAAGTGAACTTTTTCCAAAGTGTTTTAATCGATTAAAACATATTGTTATCAGTTAAAATCACTTAGAAAGTTTTATGAAAACCTTTAGCAGTATTTTAATCGATTAAAAGACAAAACAATCGATTAAAATAATTTGAAGGATTTTTTACAAAGAGTTTTAATTGATATAAACGTTGTCATATCAGTTAAAACAAATCTGGAAAATAATCAAGAATATTTTAACAGATTAAAAGATTATTTTAACAGATTAAATATACCAGCAGTTTGGAAAAATTTCTATATAAACAGAGTTGCTTGAACATTTTAAAACACATCTTTTGACAATCAATCAAGCAATCTTAAGTGCTACTTTCAAGAGAGAATCGCGCTAGTTTTGTGAAGTTCTTAGAAGTTCTTTCTTGAGGCAATATTTGCATTCTTTTGGAGAAGAAACTCATTCTGCAGAGCTGTATAAACCTGGTTTGGGTGTTCTAGTTTCTTCTCTTTGTTTCTTTACTTTCTTTACTGTATTGTGGGTGCCTGGAATTGTGGACATTGGTTTCTGTGGCTGGAATTTGGTTGCAGGGTTGGTCAAGAACTGGAAATTGGTTCTTGGTGAAGGTTTAGGTGCAAGGACTGGAATTTTGGTTCTTGTGATAGATTGAGTGTGTGATTGAAGTTGTAATTTGTAAAACGTTCAATCTAGTGGAACCTAACTGGAATTTGGCTGGAAACTGGACGTAGCCCTGGGATTGGGTGAACCAGTATAAATCTTGGTTGTATCTTTCTAAACCTTTCTCTCTTTAATTCTGTCATTGCCTTTACTTTGATTGTTTGCTGTATTTGATTCAAGATTTGGTTAGAACTCTTAATCTTTGAAATATATAATCTGTAAATTGTGAAAAACTTCCAAAGATCAATTCACCTCCCCTCTTGATCTCAGCCTACATTTCTAACAAAAACATCTAGACAGATGATTGGAAAAACAAAGAACGAGAATGATCTTATACACCTAGCATTGTATGCTAATGTCAAGCTTGTTAAGTGGTCAAAGTTGATGGAATTATGCTTTTAATTGTTATTTAACCACTTAAATTATGTTGATTCTAATATATTTTTCTCCCAATGTAGGATGAATTTGCAGAATACCTTGGTATAAGAGTGAGGATCATAATTCTCAATATAATTGAAGAAAAATTGAAAGAAGGAAGAAGATTTTCAGCCTGATATTCGCCCAAGCGAGACAGATGCTCGCTTGAGCGAAAATACGTTAAAGTTCTCAAGAAGTCACTCGCTCAAGCAAACATTTATTCGCTTGAGCAAAAATACGTTAAAACTCTCGAAAATTTAACGGCTCAAGCAAACATTTCTCGCTTGAGCAAAAATCATAATTTTTCGCTTGAGCAAATGACACGTGACCCAAATTTTTCTATAAAAAGATATGATGCATTTTGAGAATTAATTTTAGGTTTTGAGAATAGAGGCGCGACAGCTGCTCCAGTTTTCATCCAATCTTCAATTCTTCTTCATTTGGATCATTGTAATGACCATCATGAGTGACTAACTTCATTCTCTTAGGATTGGGTGCACTTCCTTTGAACTCTTTTGTATCTTGGTGATATTTTGAGATATTAATCTATGTTCTTAATGTTGTTATTCTTATCCTTTGTGTCTTTTAATGTTTTTATCCTTGATGTTCATATATATTGAAAAATATATCTTGAAACCCTTAAGTAGGTTAAGAATATTTGCTACATTGATTACTAGGAATGTTAATGGATGTATTAAGTGCTTAACACCCTAAACCTAATGCTGGAAAATCTATTAAATGTATGAGAAATATATGTTTACAAGGTTTTCTTATGAATTTCATGTTTGAGGAATCAATGTGAATGATTTAAGTAGGTTGCATCAACATTGATAGGTTAATTGATGTTATTAATTTGACCAAGCCATTATACAAAGGAGGGAAAAGGAATTAAGTCGATCCTAAGTTCTTATAGTTTATCTTTTCTAAATATATTTTATAGCTCTTTACCGCTTATTTTCAACCCAAATATTTATATGAAAAAACAATTTTGTGTCAATATACTTAATAAGCATATGACTTGGAATTTCCAGTAAAATCATTCCACGTGGGATCTGAAAGTGATGAAGATCTTATTGAATTACTTTGGCAAAGATCTTGTTGATTTGATGAAGTCAAAATGAAGTCAAAATGAAGTCAAGGCTACTTTGCTGCAGTCAAAGGTCACTTAGATAAAAGGGTAGTGTGATTAGTGAGTCTGCATCCTTACTTAGGTATAATCATTTTTATCTCTCTACTGCATGAGGTTTCTTCATTTAAAAGATTTTGCAATTGCCTCTAAAAAGCGTTTAAACGGTTAAAAACAAAGTATTTTATTAAAAGGTTTTTAATTAACTATTTTAACTAATAGTTTACAAGCTTTATCAACTAAAATGGTCTTAACACTTTTTGCAACAAGTTTTTAACTGATATGTTTTCGAAATAATCGATTGTTTTCATTAAAGGAAGTTTTGAAAACCTTCTGTCAGTATTTTAACTGATATAGTTTCGAAATAACCGATTAAAATCACATAAAATGTTCAGGGAAGTGTTCTGGAAGTATTTTAATCGATATAACTTTGAAATAATCGATTAAAACCACTTGGAGTATTGGTTGATCGATCAGAATGAGCATATGACTGATCAGAATGAGCATATGACCGATCAGAATGAGCATATGATCGATCAGAATAATTTTAATCGATTAAACTGCGATTTAATCGATTAAAACAACTTAAGAGAATTTCTGCTAAGCGTTTTAATCGATTAAAACAGGTTGTTATCAGTTAAAATCACTTAGAAAAGTTTATAAAAATGTTTTGCAGTATTTTAATCGATTGAAAGACGAAACAATCGATTAAAATAGTTTGGAAGATTTTTTACAAAGAGTTTTAATTGATATAAATGTTGTCGTATCAGTTAAAACACATGTGGAAAATAATCAAGAATGTTTTAATAGATTAAAAGAAGTTTTAACAAATTAAAACAAGACTTTTAACAGATTAAAAGATTATTTTAACAGATTAATCAAACCAGCAGTTTTGAAAATCTTCTATAAAAACAGAGTTGCTTGAACTTTTTAAAATACATCTTTTAGCAATCAATCAAGCAAGCATAAGTGCTAGTTTTTGTGAAGTTCATAGAAGTTCTTTCTTGAGGCAAAATTGCATTCTTTTGAGAAGAAACACATACTGCAGAGCTGCATAAATCTGGTTTGAGCGTTCTAAGTTTCTTCTATTTGTTTCTTTCCTTTCTTTACTATATTGTGGGTGCTTGGAATTGTGGGCACTGGTTTCTGTAGCTGGAATTTGGCTGCAGGGTTGGTCAAGAACTGGAATTTGGTTCTTGGTGAAGGTTTAGGTGCAGGAACTAGAATTGTGGTTCTTGTGGTAGATTGAGTGTGAGATTAAAGTTGTAATCTGTAAAACGTTCAATCTAGTGGAACCCAGCTGGAATTTGGTTGGAGACTGGATGTAGCCCTGGGATTGGGTGAACCAGTATAAACCTTGGTTGTATCTTTCTAAACCTTTCTCTCTTTTAATTTTGTCACTGCATTTATCTTTGATTGCTTGCTGTGTGATTCAAGAACTGGTCTGAAATCTAAATCTTTGAAATAAATAATCTGTAATTTGCGAAAATCTTTCAAAGATCAATTCACCCCCCTCTTGATCTCAGCCTACATTTCTAACAGGATCGACTTTTATTTAATTGAAATATTGTACTGCGATTGATAATATTGGTACGTTTGCCAAAAGACCAACAGAGCTTGAACTAGTTTGCTTTGAAGAAGCGATCGAAGATCCCAAGTTGATCGAAGCCATGAAAGAGGAGCGATTGGCAATTAAGAATAATAAAACATGGGATGGAGACTACAAATAAGTGTATGCACTCGTTGTCAGGATAGAGACGATAAGAATAATTGTAGCTCTCGCTAACTATAAAGGGTGGCATATACATCAAATGGATGTAAAATCTGCATTTTTGAATGGTGAATTAGAGGAATAAGTTTATGTTACACAACCACCAGAGTTTGTGATTATTGGAGAAGAATATAAATTTCTTAGATTGAAGGAGTTGTACGGCTTGAAACCACCCCAAGAGCCTGGAACACTAAAATAGATGGTTGTCTTCGACAACAAGGATTCTTGAAGTGTGAACTCAAGTATGGGATTTACTCAAAGATCGAAGGAGATGATGTATTAATTGTTTACGTATATGTCGATGATTTGTTAATTATAGGCAATAAAATTACTTCGATCAATAATTTAAAAGAGGGTGCAAAATCAATTTAAGATGACCGATCTAGGGAAGTTGTCATATTTTTTGGGAATGGAATTAATCAAAGGCAAGAAATGTAGTTTGATTCACCAAAGTAAATATGTCAAAGAAGTACTCAAGAAATTTAGGATGGCTGAGTGTAGTGTGATACTTACACCAATTGAGTCAAATGTGAAACTTAACAAAGATGAAGATGGGAAGCCTGTAAGTGCTACTATTTACAGACAAGTGGTTGGTTGCTTAAGATACTTGTGTTGTAGTAGACTGAATATTTGTTTTGGTGTTAGGTTGCTGAGTGGATTTATGAAGAAATCTTAAGCATCTCATCTTATAGAAACTAAGAGAGTTTTGAGATATATTAAAGGGACGATTGATTTTGGTATT
The DNA here is from genome assembly GCA_963425845.1 of Sphenostylis stenocarpa. NCBI lineage: Eukaryota > Viridiplantae > Streptophyta > Magnoliopsida > Fabales > Fabaceae > Sphenostylis > Sphenostylis stenocarpa. Next base: position 55,662,194 of record OY731400.1, on the reverse strand, counting down.
TTGTTACCAAATGTTACACATCAGAATGAAGAAGAGTTGGCTGGATATTCTGATTTTGGTTGGACTGAGATCAAGTTGGTTTCAGAAGCACACCTGGTTATGTATTCCTAGTGGGAAAATCACCAATTTCATGGTGCTCAAAGTTACAACCTATAGTGGTATTCTCCTCTTGTGAAGCTGAATACATGATTGCTACTTATGCAGATTGTTAAGCATTATGGATCGAGAGTTTGGTGAATCGAGTCATTGGAAGATTAAAGAAGATTATGACACTGAAGATTGACAATAAGTCATCCATAAATTTATCAAAAAATCCAATTCATCATGGAAGAAACAAACATATCGGATTTAGATTTCATTTCATCAGAGATGAAGTAAGGAAAAAGAAGCAAAGGCTTGAGCATTGTGGCATGAAGGAGCAACTACCGGATATTATGACAAAACCTTTGAATAATTGAAGGTTCAAAGAATTGAGAAAAAAATTGAATATTAAATCGATTCTTGAATTAGGGGTTGTGTTAGATAATAATTTAGCAATTATGTTGTAATGATTGTTTCGGTTTGGTTAGTTAGCCTAACAAACCTCAGTAACTATTATAAATATTGTGTCTTTATAGTATTTGAGTAGTGCAATTATATAATTCAGTTCTTACATTGAATACAATTATATTCAGTGTACCTCTCTCTTCATACTCTCTCGTTACTTGTTTTTAGATCTTTTTCGCTAACAAAATATTGATCATTAAGAAATTGAATTTTAAGATATGGAAGTATTTATAAGTGTTGATTTTGTATTATGAAATTGAGTTTGAGATTATTATTTTAGGTAATAACTGTGAATTCTCATTTGAGATTTGAAAACACTTAAAACAAACTCTTTGATATTTATTGTTAGATTATGAATTATTTTTCAGTAGTCTAGATGATTTAATGATGTATGAGACAATTTTTTGATGAAAAATCTAAAGATTTGAAAGATTCATGTAGACCCCAAATCTTGTCCGGCCTCAAAATAAAGAGCAGAAGACTTCCGTTCGAAGATGGGCAAGGCCTAAAAAGGTCCCTAAGATAGATCAATAGGCCCCATATTAAAATAGGAAGGATTTTTGTATAGGAAAAATAAGAAATTCCACCTAAAAGGCCGAGACAGCTGTCTCGTTTGGCAAGACGGCCGTCTCGCCACTTGCCGAAGGCGAGACCGTCATCCCGTTTGGCGAGACAGCTGTCCCGACCTTGTCAAGCGAGACGGCGGTCCTGACCTGACAGGCGCAAATTTCTATAAAAGGGGGGGACATCCTCACCCTTTTCACAACACAAAGCAATTTTCCCTTCTGCACTTTTTCCAAATTATTCTCCTAGGATCCCTTCGAAGAATTTCTGGAGTTTCTTAGTGTTATTAGTAAGCGTCTTGTAGTGTTACGAGAAAGAGCGATCATCACTGTAGAGCGTGGAGGTTGCCAAAAAGCACATTTTCTTTTCCAAGAACATTAATACAAAATTTGCTTCGAAGGTTCCTATTTCCTATCTCCTTTTACCGCTTTCTTATTACATCTATTTATGCATTAGTTGTTAGGGTCATGTAGTCAACAATTTAAATTCCGTAAATGAATAAATAAGGGTAAAAGCATAATTTTAGAGTTCTTTATTTATAAAATAAACGGGCTATCATAGGAAACCCAAAAGGGGCATCGTAGGGAAGCTAATACCTTCCCTACACTAACTAACTCCCTTACCCAACTCTGGTTATAATGACCAAAGTTGGTTTTTTTAAACCAACACCTTCTTTTTCTTCCTTTTCCAATGTTTCTGGATAAAACATTGGTGGCGACTCCAGAACCCTCTTTCAAAAACCTCCCCTTTAGGTCCAGCCCAGTTATCGGACAACCTAAAGGTGTTGAACCATATCTTTAAAAAACGCTAGTCGAAGCAAAACCATCGCATCGCTCCGACTGCCTCTTTTGATGGTGATGACTGTTCATATTTGTATTTTTTTTTTCTTTGAAAAAGCAATCCCTGCTCATGTAACATTGAGACTAAAACTCTATGGAGCTTACATTTTAAACGAAGAGATATAACTCAAGTGAGGAACATATAACTTGAACGACTAAGATATAACTCAGGCAAAGATACATTCACTAAAAAAAAGTGTCACTTATGAGAGGAGACCATATATATATATATATATATATATATATATATATATATATATATATATATATATATTTTTTTTTTTTTTGTTGAATGAACTTTAAATATTTTCTTAAGTGTAATTTTTGGAATTTATTAAAAATATAATTACTGTGATATGTTTGTACGATAGAAAAAATTCCATATACTCTATGATTTGTTACTTAAATTATGTTATGTGATGTGATTGAGATGATGAGAGAATAATCAAAGATAGATTATACACTAGATATTAAGATGGATGTGTAATAATATAGAAGACTTGTGGTTACTAAGTGGAACTATTGTGTCATGATATAGTGTGAGTATTGAGTATGAGATTATTGAGATATGAGATATTCAAATTTTTATTGATATCCTAAATAATATAAATGAAGATATTATTGGTGAAAATTTGATGTATCATACCACTTATTTTGAGATAAAGAATCACCAAGAGCTAGAACTAGAAGAGTAAATTAGGAACTACCTTATAGTAGGTTAGATATTATATGGGTCAAAGTGTGACTAGAAAATCAATAGATTTCCATTCAGTAAATTTGATGGTCATGTATTCTATGAAAGTTAACATATAGATTGAGTTGTGGCTAGAAAATAAATGGATTTTGTTTGAACTCAACACAATTTTTTGAAAGTCAACAAGTTTTTAAACTTTATTAAACTAATTATGTGTTGCCTTTGGTGAGGTGTGAAATGGATCCTAGGAGGCATGTGATGCATGTTTTAGTGGCATGATATGAAGTTTGAGATGAAAATTGGTGTGATGTTGTAATTGATTATGATGATAAGTTATAATATTTTGGTTAAGTATCATTTTATTATCTACTAGTTTATCCTATGTGTTTATTTTGGTATCTTTATATAGAGTTATGATTTTGGTCAATATGAATTTGAATCCTAAGTCAACCCAGCTTACCAGAGTTTTGAGTATAATTAAGTTGAAATTTAAAAAAAAAATTATTGTCAACAAAAATGAACTCAACGCACTGCTCCATTATATCAAGCCCTGCATTGACATTGAATTTATGAAGACTATGCTTCATAAATTTAGTTAATCTCATATGCTCCTTTGATGATAAGGAAGTAGAGGGAGTCATCATCCTCAACCTAACATTCCCTCACTAGGGAAATGTAGCTTTCCACTGCTAAGTCATTGTAGCACTTTACTGTTTTATAGTTACTGACATCATCTTCATAGTCATAACTAACTTATCTACTTTCACCAAGGGAGAAGATGACGTAGGAGGTCTAGGTGGTATATGTATCATCTTTTACAAACAAACAATTTCAAGTTACAAAAATAAATCAAAATCATCTAAGTTAGTTTCATAACTTAACAAACACACATTCACAACTAAAACACAATAATCTCACTTTCCTCAAGTCAAACAAGAATATAACTAGCTATGATACCATAATCAGTATTATCAGAATATATTGTGTTGAGAAGTAACTTACTTTGATTATATATATAAAGAAAGCATATAATATTTAACAAATATTTAATATAAATAATCTCTACTAGTATGAGATCATATCACAAAATACTAAAAACATTATACAAAACACTTATTATAACCATATCCTAGATGTCCTTTTGTCTAGATATAGTTTTCGTTCATACAATGTCATATGCTCCTTGTTATTTACACAATCATAGTAATCAAGTCATACAAGCTAGAAAATAGAGTAAGTTAATTATTCAAATAATAAATACTCATTCAATTTGTCATACATATAGTATTACATGTTTATATTTCCTCACATCACATTACACCATGTCACATTACATCACATCACACTTATTTTTAGTGGGTTAAGAGCGATAGTAATATATTTTGTCACTCTACTTAGATGAAAATCTTAGACCCCATAAAATTCATGTAGCACCTATGTAAAAAGTATGAATCAAGTTAAAAAAATCTCCTTGCTCTTAAGACGGCTAATTCTTGCTAGGAAATTCTAGAAAGTTGATGTAAAAAACAAAAGTATTATAGGTATAATAAAAAGATTTTGAGACCTTAACAAATATATGGAACAGGAAAGAAAATGTAAGTAATAGAGATTATTTTACAAAATTATATAATTTTGAATTGATTAGAAGTTTGGACTGTTATAAATATTATGTTCTATAATAGTATTTTATATTATAATGTTTTGTCCTTTTCTCATCAGGCACATGTCTCCGAAAAGTCGAGTCAAATACCTTCAAATATTTTATAGTCAAATTTTTTTCAACCAAACTTCATCCAATGTCTTCTTCTTAACTCACTTAGTTGGGCATCAATTCAAAATATAAACTACAGTAGCAACTACTTCACCCCAAAAAGAATGTAGCATACTTTTGCTCTTCAACATACTTCGATCATGTTCAAAATCTTTTGATTTTCTTCTTTCAACAACGCCATTGTGTTGTAGTGTATATTGGGGGTGAAATTTCATGCAAAATACCATTTTTCTTACATAATGATGCAAACTCACCATTATTATACTTACCACCATCATTCGATCTCAAGACTTTAGTAACTTTGTCACTTTGTTTCTCTACCAACATTTTGAACTCGACAAAGCAGTTAAAAAATTTTGATTTTCTCTCTAGCAAATATAACCATATTTTCTTGCTGAAATCATTGATGAATGTAACAAAATATTTGTTTCTACCAAGTGAGGATACATTTAAAGGTTCACACACATCGATGTAGATGACTTCTAACATTCCTTTACTCCTGGTCTCGATACACACCTTGAAGGGATTTCTTGTTTATCTATCATGTAACTTTCACATATATTTTTACACTTATGAATTTGAGGCGATTTTATCACCATCTCCTTTTTTGCAAGTTAACTAAGACTATCGAAATTTAGATAACCATACCTCAAATGTCATAACCAGTTGACATCAGAAACTGTAGCTGCAAAACACATATGACTCAATACTAAAATATCGACTTTATGGGTCCTATTTTTGCTCAGAGGAGCCTTCAGAATCAATTTCCCATTTGTATCGAGAATTCTCAACATTTTCTCCTTCAATCTCCAATCGATTAAATGCTCTTTTTGTAGAAGTTGATCAATACTCAATATGTTGTGTTTCATGGCTAGATCATAGAGCAGATACGAAATTATTACAAATTTTCCATCTCTTCTTCTAATCAAATTTTTTCTTTTTCCTTCACAATTTACTATAGAATTATCTACAAACTTCACCTTCTTTTTAATATTTTCATCTAATTCGACAAACCAATTCTTCTTAAATGACATATAATTAGAACAACTTGTATCCAAATACCAAGATTCTTTATATATTTTCTCTAATTTTGTCATAGTCACCATCAACAACACTTCATCCTTTGAGTCTTCCTTTTGTGCAACATTTGCTTGTTCTTCATTATTATTTGACTCTTTGCTCCAATAATCAATTGCATAATGGTCATATTTGTAACAATTATAGTACTATATATTGCTTTTACCAAAACCAGATTGACCACCTCTATATTGTTAATTTCTACCTCTGCCACCTCTTAATTGTGAATAACTTTCTCTTAAATTGTCCTTCTGAACTTCAAGCTCCATTATTTTTGTCTCTGACACGACCTCTCTATTTGAATTTTCTTCACTTACTCTCACTCATCTGATTTTGTTTCGCTAATAAAGCTTATTTTGAATTGGATTTATCATCCGCTCTTTCACATACACGTTTTATGAGCCTCCAACGACCCCTCTAATTCTTCCAACTTCGGCAAATCCAAATTCTTGGATTCTTTGATCGCGAAAAATATCTTATCAAATCTTGCATTGAGTGTCCTTAACACCTTCTCTGCTACCGCTCATTCTTTTAAACTTTACCACACGATTTCATCAAGTTTGTAAGAGAGAAAAATCTTGTAAAGTATTACTGAATGATTTCTTGAGTTCTCATATGCAACAACTCTTACTAACGACATAAGATTTAAAGTTGCACCTTCTTCAACCTTTTCACTCTTGCATAATTTTGTGCCAGATATCACAGGCTTAATTTGCGTATTTGCTAGTGAAATATTTTCAAATTTGTTTTCATCAACACACTGATGAATGTAAAATAAAGTTTTACAATCACATTTCTTTGCATCATAAAACATAGTACGTTGTGGCTCAGTGGGATTTCCCGGTAGCTTATCATATTCAATCAAAACAAAATTCAAGACTTCTTAGAACCCAAAAATAGCATTCATCTTCATGCACCAACTATCATAACTATTCAAAGTTTTGTTAGGAACAAGACAATAATAAAGGAAAGAATAAAGGAGAGAAAAATAAACGACACAAGAATTTTAACATGGTTCGGCTAAAATATGTATGCCTACGTCCACGACTACACTAGGAAGTATTTTTATTTCTGTGTGTATCTCAAACTTTACATAGGGTTGCTTATATAACAAAATAGAGAACCTCATCTCACAATCCTAATCGATGTGGGACTAAATCAAGCACCATAATACTAACAATTCTCCCACTTGGAGTTTGATTTACGTTACCACCTAGTGTAGTGCCTTCATCATCAATTTGCTCGAAGGCCAGTTGAGGCAATGCAAAGCCTCAACTTAGTTGTTGTAACAGTCTTGGTCAACATATCGGCGGGATTCTCTGCACCTGGAATCTTCAACAAACTCAAGTCTCCATCATTTATCGGGTTTCGATAAAATGATACTTCAATTCAATGTGCTTACATCTGGAATGAAGGATTGGATTTTTAGCAAGACAAATAGCACTTTGACTGTCACTAAACAACGGAGAACCATCTTGTTCTCTTCCTAATTCTTTTAGAAGGTTCCTCAACCATATCATCTCCTTCGCCGCTTCCGAGATAGCTACATACTCTGCTTCGAGTGGTTGAGAGAGAGACCCTTCCTTGAAGTTTAGACTTCCAACCGATAGCTGTACCACCCAATGTAAAAATATAACCCTGTTGTGCTCTTTCTACCGTCAAGATCACCTCCCAAGTCCGCATCAGAAAACCCCTGTAAAATGAGATTACTTCTCTTGAAAGACAAATGCATCTTTGAAGTGCCTTTCAAATATCCGAATATCCACTTCACTCCTTCCCAATGCTCCTTTCCGGGATTTGATAGAAATCTGCTCACAACTCCCACTTGCATGTGCTATGTTTGGTCCGGTGCAAACCATAGCATACATCAAGCTTCCTACTGCAGATGCATATGGCACTTTAGACATGTGACTTTCTTCTTCTTCTGTTTGAGAAGATTGCCTCTTTGAAAACTTTAAGTGAGTTCCCAAAGGTGTATTCCTGGTTTTAGCATTCCCAACATTGAATCTGCTAAGCAATTTTTCTATATATTTTTCTTGAGATAAGTTCAAAATACCTTTATCTCTATCTCGGGAGATTCTCATACCAAGAATTTGCTTGGCTGGACCAAGATCCTTCATTTCAAAGCTCTCCGACAATTGTTTCTTCAACTTGTCAATTTCTGCCATATTAGCTCCAACAATCAACATGTCGTCAACATATAAGGCAAGAATGATATAGCTATCAACATATTTCTTCACATAACAACAGTGATCTTCTTCACATCTGCGAAATCCTGAGTTTCTCATAAACTCATTAAACTTCTTGTACCATTGTCTCGGCGCTTGTTTTAATCCGTACAAACTTTTATGAAGCTTGCATACAAGATTTTCTCCGCCTTGTACTTCAAAACCTTTTGGTTGTGTCATAAAAATTTCCTCTTCAAGATCCCCATGTAAGAATGCGGTTTTGACATCTAACTGCTCCAAATGAAGATTTTCTGCAGCTACTATACTCAAGATAACTCGATGGTAGTCATCTTGACAACAGGAGAGAAAATTTCGTGAAGTCAATTCCTTGTCTTTGTTGGAACCCTTTCACTACGAGTCTAGCCTTATATCTTTTGCTGCCATCCGGTTCTTCTTTCAACCTATAGACCCACCTGTTTTGCAAAACTTTCTTTCCTTCTGGTAGCTTGGTTAAAGACCATGTTTTATTCTTCTGAAGGGACTTTATCTCATCTTCCATTGCTAGCTCCCACTTAATAGATTCATCTCCCTGCATAGCCTCAGCAAAATGCTCGGCTCACCAACATCGATCAACAACAAATAATGCAATGAAGGGGAATACCTTTGTGGTGCTACAATTGTTCCGCTAGATCTTCTAACCAAGATTTCAGGAGTTGCTGACTCTACTATTTGTTCAGGTTCCGTCTCGAGGCTCGACATAGGCTCTACTTGTATATTCTGCCTTCGGTTGACTACATCACTTTCTGAAATTTCTTCTAATGATACTTGCTCTAGTCTGTTTATTTACATTTGCGGATTCTGCAATCCTGTCTCTATAGAACATGTTTTCATTAAAAGTAACATTTCTACTTCTGATAATTTTCTTGTTTTGGTCATCCCAAAACCTCGTAGCCAAACATGTCAGATCCATAACCAATGAAATAACAACGTTTTGCCTTAGGGTCCAATTTATCTCTACTATTAGAGTCTAACATAACATATGAAGCACAACCAAAAACTTTCGGATGTGAAAGATTTACCTCTTTTCCAGACCATACTTCTTCGGGTAACTTATAGTCTAAAGGAACTGATGGTCCTCTGTTTATGAGATAGGTCTGCTGTGCTTATTGCATCTGCCCAAAATACCTTGGGTAATCCTGACTGGATTCTCATACATCTTGCTCTCTCATTCAAGGTTCTCGTTCATTCTTTCCGCCACACCGTTTTGTTCCGGTGTTCCTGGAACTGTCTTGATCATTCCGATCCCATTCTCTGAACAAAACTCCTTGAATTGACTACTGTCATATTCTCCACCATTATCAGACTTCAAACATTTGACCTTTAAACCTGTTTGAGTCTCAACCTCCTTTTTCCACCTTTTAAACACAGAAAACACATCAGATTTATTTTTAAGAAAATAAACCCATACCTTTCTTGTAGAGTCATCAATGAAGGTTACATAATATTGTGAACCTCCAAGGGATTTCACTGAAGCTGGCCCCCAAACATCCGTATGCACTAGTTCTAGTCTTTCAACTTTAGACGACTTACTTGTTTTGGAGAAGCTAACCTTTTTCTGCTTTCCAAAGATACAATGTTCGCAAGGTCCAACGTCAACATGCTTCACGTTAGGTATTTTACCTTTTGATATCATGAGCTTCATTCCTTTCTCACTCATATGCCCAAGCCTCCGATGCCATAAGGAGGAATTGTTGCCAACTTCTCGCAATCGATATCATATCCTCATCTCGCAATCATGTAGAGAGATCCTTGCTTCTTTCCACGAGCAACAACAAGATTACCTTTCATTACCTTCCAATGTCCATCTCCAAAAGTGGTGTAATGTCCCTCATCATCCAACTGCCCTATAGATATTAAGTTTCTCTTTAAGGTTGGAATATGTCTGACATTATTCAAAGTCCACACGTTTCCATTAGAGGTTCCGATGTTAATATCACCTCTTCCTATGATATCAAGAGATTTTCCATCTGCAAGGTAGACCTTCCCAAACTTTCCGAAACATAGTTAGATAATAGTTCTAAGGAAGGTGTAGTATGAAATGACGCACTTCGAGTCCATAATCCATGAGTCAATAGAATTATCTAAACTACATAACGAGTGCATCTTCAACTTCATCAGTTCTTGCATTTGCTCGATTGATCATCATCTTGCTTCTTGTTGTTGTTGTTGTCCTTCTTTGGAGCCCTACACTGATTTGAAAAGTGGCCCTTTTTCCGACAATTCCAACAAGTGATATCATTCCGGACTTTTGCTTGTGATCTCCCTCTGGATTTTGATCTGCCTCGGCCTTGATTACGACCTTTTCGGCGACTTCTTCCTCTAGTTTCAGCACTCAATGCTTGAACCTGAATTAGAACTGAAAGATTCTACTCGAATTTTTCCTGCGAACATCTTCGCTTAAGATCAAGTCACGGATGTTATCAAGCTTCAACTTGTTATTGCTTGCGAATTACTAACTGCGATAATGAGTTGCACCCCAACTTTCCGGTAGAGATGATAATAAAATTAATGCTTTCACCTCATCATCAAATATTATCTGCACTGATGTCAACTGCGCAATAATTGCATTAAATTCACTAATATGATTAGTAACCGAGTTACCTTCACCCATTTTGAGGTTGACTAGCCTGCGAATCAAATGCACTTTATTGGCTGCAGAGGGCTTCTCATACATATTTGACAACGCCTGCATCAAATCTACGGTTGTCTTCTCGTTCATGATGTTGAACGCAACATTCTTGGCTAATGTCAGCCGGATCACACCAAGCGTCTGCCGATCTAACAACTCCCATTCTGACTGCTCCATGTCGGTTGGCTTCTGCCCTGTCAAGGGTAGATACAACTTCTTCTGATACAGATAATCTTCCATCTGCATCTTCCAGAACCCGAAGTCACTGCCATCGAACTTCTCGATCCTCACCTTTCCTTCTTCCAATGCCATTGCTCTCACTGCTTTCGAAGAAAGCTCCCACTGCTTCTCTAAACTGAGATTCCCAAGAAAAAAGACCAAATCTTTTCTGATGTGGAAGATCAGACAAAGCTGCAACCACAGAGCATACTAAGAAAATTGGCTCTTGATACCAATTGTTAGGAACAAGACAATAATAAAGGAAAGAATAAAGGAGAGAAAAATAAACGACACAAGAATTTTAACGTGGTTCGGCTAAAATATGTATGCCTACGTCCACGACTACACTAGGAAGTATTTTTATTTCTGTGTGTATCTCAAACTTTACATAGGGTTGCTTATATAACAAAATAGAGAACCTCATCTCACAATCCTAATCGATGTGGGACTAAATCAAGCACCATAATACTAACAAGTTTTTCTATCTAGCACTAACATGTTGTCTTACAACTCAGTTCCTGCAATCACCATCAATCTTCCCAAATCTTGAAGTTCTTGATATCACTGTTAGTAGGAAAGGATATTGGACAGAGTATCGAGAGAGAAGAATAAGAGGTGTTATCAGAAAGTGAAAATAATCGACATGTATTACTCACTTTGCACAATCACACATCAATTGTATATATGCACAGTATTTATAACAGAAAATGAAAAATTAGTTAGGCTTCACATCCTAACATAATTAATCATTGTTAATTACAATTGCAAAGTATAGGATATCATTCAAAGATTTGTAAATGGATTGTAGTTGTTGTTATAATTGTATTCTTTTTCATATTTGAAAAGATTGCAAAAAGTTAAGAGAATGTTTAGGTGGTATAATTTAAATTTTGATGAGGAAATAGAATATCATTCTACATTGACATTTATTACATTCGTCAAACAGCTTCCTTTATATGATAACAATTTGTTTATAAAAAATATTAAGTTGTCTCTAATTTTGCTTAACGTATTGACACGTCCCAAAGTAGATATATTTTCCTACATTATTATTTTCAAAAATACCTTTTGATGATCTTAATCCAAGATCTTCTCCTTACTTTCATAAATAAACTCTTTTATTATAAATGATAAATAGGAAACTTTAAAAATTATTTTTACAAAATATTTGTAGACAAAGAAAATACTTAACTCTACTTGGAAAGTGTATAGTCTAAATACACACCATTTTTGTCTAATATAGTTGTTTCCAAATTTTAAAATTTCATTCTTTCAAACAAAACAAACAAAGAAGAAATATTATTAGCCTTATAGAAAACAAGTTGAATTTCAATTATGTTTTCTTTTATTTTTCTTCACATGAACAACTATTTATCTGTTGGTTTGAAGATGTTAATCACTAACCAAAATAGACAAACATCCAATGTGACTTCAAATGTTTTTTACAATAAAATGTTTTAGTATTTGAAATAATTAAACATACCTAATTGATTAAATCTTTAACTTGGTATTATTTCATATTTTCATTCAAAATTCTTTTAATTGTTTCAAATTTTACATCTATCTCTCAACTAGTAATTATAATTAATTTTAAATTTTGTTGTGTTAGAATCTTGCATCGGCATGTTCGCGTTTAGGGACAAAAACCAAGAGGGGTGAATTGGTTTCTTAAACAAAAATTAGGGTTTTGAAAATTTTCCCAAATTTCACCGATTAAAATACTTTGTAAAGTAAAGAGATAAGGGAAAGAAGATTACACAGATGATTTATACTGGTTCGGATCAAAAGACCCTACATCAAGTTGCTAATCACTCAAAAAGAGAATTAACGATGTCACTATAATCACAAGTTACAACAAATTACAAATTGAAAAGATAAGGAATAGAAAACACCTCTCTTGAGTCACACAAGAGATGAACACCTCCTTTGAATCCACAAAGGATGAACAACAACTTTTCCTAGAGACGGCACAACACACAATCCACCAAGAAACCCACTCAGTGATTCTTATCGCTTCTAGCTCACACTAGGTTTTCAAAAGCCCATTTTTCTTCCCTACAGAAAGTTCTCTAGCAGTCACAACTCTTAAATTTTGTATGAAAAAGGTTTGTTTCTTTGCAGAGAGCCTTAAAGAACCTTAAGTAGAGAGAATAGGGTCTGGGAAATGAAGATTTTCGAAAACATAAGAATTGGGAATAGGGTTTTTGTAAATTGGTCCAGATTTGAATTTCAAAACTCATAACAGACATAGATAATCGATTATCTTGAGTGATAATCGATTATTACAGAGTCATTTTTGCAGAGGAGTAAAACAGGACCAGGATAATCGATTATCTAGCTGGGATAATCGATTATCCTGAGTGGTAATCGATTATCACAGCAAGGTTTTTAGAAAAACAAATTTTTAGTGCAGGATAATCGATTATTCTAAGTGATAATCAATTATCACAGAGTGTATTTGATAAAAATGAGTTTTCAGATGATGGACTATGTGTTGGCTATCTTGTACTCTAATTATACAGACTTAAAAACATAAAACAGAGTTATTACAAGTAAAATACACATGATTCTAAGTCTTCAAGTCTTTAAGTCCTTTGTTCTTGAATCATCATCAAAATCTTCAACCTTCATATCTTTGTATGTTTAACAATCTCCCCCTTTTTTATGATGATCAAAATTTACTTTAAAGCCCTTTGTAATAACCTGTTTTAACTATCACAACTAACAAAACTATTAAACATACCAGGCATCATTAAAATTATTAAACATATGAGGCTTTAAATAATTTCTCCCCCTATTTTGATTATAATCAAAAAATGAAAGCTCCCCCTCAATAAGTGCATAAGATAGAAAACAACTCCCCCTCAATCAATGCAAAAATAAAATTTTATTCATTAAAGCAATGTAGTACAAACAAGAAATATGTGAAGAGATTATAACTCATCAATCTCATCACTATTAAACTGCGTGTCAAATATGTCTTCTAAATTACACACCCGATCGTCTACATCCAAAATGCATCTGATAATTTCTTGATGTCGTTCTTGAGATATAGAGAAGAATTCCTACATTCTCTGATTCATGTCAAACAGCATGTCTTACATGGAAGGACGGGATGTAGAGTGAGCACTAGATGACGTTCCAGCAGCATGAATATTTTCAGCAGGCATATCAGCAACAGACATGTCCTCATCAGTAAAATCTTGAGTCATGTCAGCCATGTGAGGAGCATCATCTTTATGAACATAAACTCCGTTTACATTCACCATTTGCAGATGAGTAAGTGTGCTGTCCAGCATTCTGTTTGAATTAAGTGTCCAGGCCCATTGTTCCCCTTCAACATTGACACCTTTGTATTCAAGAATCCTAGAGACGAGAAGAGCGTAAGGAATCTTGAAGGTTGGGTGACGCTTCGCCTTGAGCATTGTCAATGTGACAAGGTTTGGCCAATCAATTGGCTCGTTATTCATGACAGCATGGATAATGCGAAGGTCAGCAGAAGAACATTGTGCATGGTTGGTTGCTCGAGGACACAGAATTCATACAAGAAGATGCAATAACATGTGTTCTTCTTTCTTCAAAGGTCCGACCAAAAGTTGTCTGCCAATTTCCATGGTAGGATTGCGAAGAAAAGATCGGTATGCTATAATGCGATTAAAATCCTCTAAATCAGCAAGGACATTTACAACATCATCTCTTATAGGAAAATGAGCAACATTTCCCAAATATCATCATCAAGGATGATGGTTACACCCTTGACTCTAGAAGTAGCAATATGATCCCTATATTTGAAACGAGAGTAGAATACCCAAACTAAATCCGGATAGTATGTACCTTGCATCTCGATAAATGGAATAACACCTTGTTGCTCAAGAAGATTGAGAAAGTTGAATCCTCTATTTATGAATTGATCTCCAAGAAGAAATTTAGGAGTAATAATACCCCTTTCTTTCCAGAAATTCCTATCTTCCGTCATCATAAAAAATCCACCCTTCAAGAGAATTAGGGTGGGGATGAGAAGCAGGAGCAGACTTTCTCCTTGTTGGAATATTTCTACGGGAAGATGAAGCCATTTAGAATGAAAAGAGAGGAAGATAAGGAGTTTTGAAGACAAGTAAGGCTTTGAAGAGACAAGAGAGCTTAGAATGTGTGAAGAATGCTTTGATTCAAAGTTTGGAAGTGTTTGGATGTGAATTTGAGCCTTCCTATATGTAGAAAATCATCCCAACGACTATAAATGGCTAGTTTAAGGAGAATTAAAGCAAAAAGAGCCGTTACAAACGGCTAGTTTAACTCCAACGTTGCAGGATAATCGATTATCACCCCCTAATAATCGATTATTTCTTCATCCTTGCCCAGAAAATGCATGGATAATCGATTATTTGGCTTGATAATCAATTATTCCAGAGAGAAATCACTGATTTGGGTCAATTTTGTACATATAATAAATTATTACCCCAAATAATCGATTATTACAGAAAGATTTTTCATGAATCACTCATTTAAGCCTCAATAATCGATTATTACTCAAGATAATCGATTATTCCAATACAAAATGCAAAATTTTTATAATTAAGCAGAGTTTAGACTATTTCTAATATTTCTAAGTCTCTTCTAAGTTCATAAAACCTATCCTTGGGAAGAGGTTTGGTAGTCTGCTAACTGATGTTTTCTGTCTATATACTCAATCTTACAATTTCCTTTAGAAATGTAATCTCTTAAAAAATGATGCCTAATCTCAATGTGTTTGGTTCTAGAATGCATGACAGGATTCTTTGTGAGATTAATAGCACTTTTATTATCACACATTAAAGGAATATTACTTAGAAAAATACTAAAATCTTCTAATTGTTGTTTCATCCATAGGATTTGAGCACAACAATTACCAGCTGCAATGTATTCAGCTTCAGTTGTGGATAAAACAACACATGCTTGTTTCTTAGAATACCAAGATACTAAGGATGATCCTAACAGATGACATGTTCCACTAGTACTTTTTCTATCTATTTTACATCCGTCATAATCAGCATCAGAATAACCTATTAAACTAGGAGAAGCTTCAGATGGATACCATAATCCAAATCCTGTAGTTCCTTTTAAATATTTTAAAATTTGTTTTACTGTAGTTAAGTGAGATTCTTTTGAACATGCTTGAAATCTAGCACATACACAAACATAATGCATAATATTAGGTCTACTTGTAGTTAAGTATAATAGAGAACCTATCATACCTCTATACATTGATTGATTAATTTCCAAACCTGATTCATCTTTATCTAAATAGCATGATGTTCCCATGGGTGTGTTAGCTTCCTTTGAAGTGTCCATTCCAAATTTCTTGAGAATATCTTTGTAGTATTTGGTTTGTGATATAAACGTGTCATCTTTAAGTTGCTTAATTTGAAGTCCAAGAAAGAATGTTAATTCTCCCATCATTGACATTTCAAATTCACCCTGCATTATCTTAGCAATCCTTCACACAAGGAATTATTAGTTTATCCAAAAATAATATCATCAAAATATACTTGAACTAACAAAATATGTTCTTTTACTTTCTTAATAAATAGGGTGGAATCAATTTTTCCTCTAGAAAAATCATTTGAAATTAGAAAACTACTTAATCTTTCATACCAAGACCTAGGATCTTGTTTCAAACCATATAAAGCTTTCTTCATTTTAAAAATGTGATTAGGATATTTAAAATCTTCAAATCCAGGGGGTTGTTCCACATATACTTCCTCTTTGATAAACCCATTTAAAAATGCACTTTTAACATCCATTTGATAAAGTTTAAATTTCATCAATGATGCATAAGCAAGAAGTAGGCGTATAGCCTCTAACCTGGCAACAGGAGTATAGGTTTCATCATAATCAATACCTTCCTCTTGACAGTAACCTTTGGCAACAAGTCTAGCTTTGTTCTTTGTTATATTTCCATCTTCATCAAGTTTGTTTCTAAATACCCATTTTGTTCCAATAACTTAATGAGATTCTTCTCTTGGAATTAATTCCTAGACTTTGTTTCTTTCAAATTGATTTAGTTCTTCTTGCATTGCAATACACCATTGGTCATCTTTGAGGGCTTCTTCAACACTTTTAGGTTCAATCTATGAAACAAAAGCTACAGACATATAGAAATTTGTCATATTTCTAGTTCTTACCCATTTTGAAATATCACCAATTATATTGTCCATTGAAAGTCCTCTTGGTGGTTGTCACTCTTTTGCCAATTTAGTTGGTTGAGATGACTCATTCTCCTTTAAGTACATTTCATCTAGAGCTTCTCTTATGTACTCATCATCACCTGCATATTCTTTATTTGACTTAAGAGGATTTCCCTCAAGATCTACAATTTCATCAAAGATAACATGTACAGATTCTTCAATATTCAAAGTTCTTCTATTGAATATTCTATATGCTTTGCTAGTTAGTGAATAACCTAAGAAAATGGCCTCATCGTCTTTTGAGTCAAATTTTCCTAAGTTATCTTTTCCATTATTTAAAACAAAGCATTTACATCCAAATATTTTTAAATGATAAACATTAGGCTTCCTTCCATTTAACAATTCATAAGGAGTTATTTTTATGATTGGCCTAATAAACATTTTATTCAATACATAACATGCAGTACTTACAACATCAGCCCAAAAATATTTAGGAACATTTGATTCATTTAACATTGTTCTAGCAAGTTCTTCTAGTGACCTATTTTTCCTTTCTACTACACCATTTTGTTGAGGAGTTCTAAGTGCAAAAAAATTATGCAAAATTCCATTTTCTTCACAGTAATTTTCAAAGGATTCATTTTGAAATTCTCCACCATGGTTACTCCTTAACACTTTAATTCTTAAGTCTTTCTCATTTTGAATTTGCTTGGCAAACTTCCTAAAGACCTTCAAAGCTTCACTTTTTAATGTTAAGAAAAATGTCCAAGTAAATCTAGAAAAATCATTAATAATTACAAGAGTATAGTAATTTCCACCAAAACATTTTATCCTAGGTGGACCAAATAAATCTAAGTGTAAAAGTTCTAAAGGTTTTGATGTGGAAATAACATTCTTAGATTTAAAAGATGATTTCACTTGTTTACCTTTTTGACATGCATCACATAATCTGTCTTTTTCAAATTTTAGCTTAGGCAAACCAACAACTAAGTCATTTGATATTAGTTTGTTTAATTGATGCATGTTTATATGAGCTGCTCTCGTATGTCATAACCATGTTTTTCTTCCTTAGCAACTAAGCATGTTATATTAGCATTAGATACACAATCCAAGTTAATCAAATAAATATTATTATGCCTAATACCTTTTAATGCTATATTTTTAGAATCCTTTAAATGAATGGTACAAAACTTACTTTCAAAAATTACCTTAAATCCTTTATCACAAAGTTGACTTATACTTAAGAGATTGTGCTTTAGCCCATCAACAAGGAGCACATCATTTATCTCCAAAGTATTTTCACCACCAATATTTCCGGTTCTAAGTATTTTTCATTTGTTGTTGTCCCCATAGGTTACATATCCTTGTTCTTTTGCTTTGAAACTCACAAATTTCTTTTTGTCTCTAGTCATATGTCTTGAACACCCATTGTCAAGATACCACATAGACTTCTTGGATTTGGAAGTTTCCTACAAAACAAGAACATAATAATCTTAGGTCCCCATAACTTTTGGGTCCTTGGGGTTAGAGACAATCAAATCATTTATCTTTAGGAACCTAAACATATTTTCCCTTTGGAACACCAAAATGCTTAATTTTACACCTATTAGATGTATGTCCTTGTTTTATACAATAAAGCAAGCATTATATGTAATTCTTGAAAATGATACATTTTTATTTTGAGAAGATTTAGATCATTTTTCAACCTATACTCTTCAAGTTCTATTTTTAGGCTTTTTCAATGGAACATGACAATTTTCTCTAGTTTGTACAATGACCTCATCCTTATAACAATCACTTAATTCTTTCTTAGCTTTATCAAGTAAGTGGCTAAGTATGTCAATATCATATTCATATTCTTTACATGATGCACATGCTATTTGTTTATCACATTTTTCCTCTAAACATGCAATTTTTGTTTTCAAGGATTCTACTTCTTTTTCTGATTTATTCAAACACTTTTTCAAGGTTTTATATTCAGATTTTAAGTCCTTAAAAGCAGTAAACAACTCTTGATATACATTATGCAAGGCATCATAATCATTTTCATCATCACTTGAAGAACAATCGGAATCACTTACCTCACAGTCAGAAGAAATGTTGTCATTTGCCATCAAGCAAATGTTTGCTTCAACTTCTGAATCGCTTGACTCCGAGCTTGAGTCACTATCATCCTAAGCTATATAGGCTTTCTTTTTGAAGAATTTATTTCCTTTATAATCATCACTTTTCTTGTTGGGACAATCGGATTTTACATGCCATGTTTCACCATAACCATAACATTTGAAATTTAAAGAAGAAATTTCTTTTACCTTTCCCTTACCTTTGAAAGGTTGCTTCCCTTTGGCTTTCATGAACTTTGTAAATTTCTTGATCATAAGACTCAAGTTTTCATCTTCTTTATTTTCTGAGTCTTCTTCCTCCTTCTTGTTCTTGCTTTTAGAAACTTCAGTTTTAAAAGGCTAGGTTTCTCTTTTGATGTTGGTCTTCTTCATCGTTTAGTCTTCCGAGTTCAAGTCCATGCTCTCTCAACTTTCCAAAGAGAGCCGCCATAGTCATGGTAGCAAGATTTTGTGACTCCGTGATGTCAGTCACCTTTGGTTGTCATTTCCTATCCAAAGATTTAAGAATTTTTACATTTAATTCATCAGTATCAAAAATCTTACCAAGTTCAGTGAGATGGTTCACAATATGTGTGAAACGCTTTTGGACGTCAAAAATCATTTCTCCTTGTTGCATCCAGAACATCTCATATTCTTGAATTAATGAGTTCTTCCTTGCTCTTTTAACATCATCGGTACCTTCATGGGTTACTCTTAACATTTCCCACATTTATTGAGCACTCTTGCAAACCGATATCCTGTAAAACTCATCAAGGGTTAAAGCAGACAAAATTATATTTCTAGCCCTAACATCATATTGAGCTTTTCTATTTTCTTCTACAGTCCATCTAGAAAATGGTTTAGATACTTCTTCTCCATTTTCAGTAACTTTTGGAATAAAAGGACCATTTACAATTTCATCCCATACACCCCTATCAATAGACTCCAAAAATATTTGCATTGTAACTTTCCAAAAAGAATAATTTTGCCTAGTAAAAGTGGGGATCTATTGATAGAAGCACCCTCAGCAAAGGTTTGGTTTTGTCCGGCCATTTTCAAAATTTGAATGACTATCAAAGCAAGCTCTGATACCACTTGTTAGAATCGAGCAGCGGAATGTTCGCGTTTAAGGACAAAAACCAAGAGGGGTGAATTGGTATCTTAAACAAAAATTAGGGTTTTGAAATTTTTCCCAAATTTCACCGATTAAAATACTTTGTAAAGTAAAGAGATAAGGGAAAGAAGATTACACAGATGATTTATATTGGTTCGAATCAAAAGACCCTACATCAAGTTGCTAATCACTCAAAAAGAGGATTAACGCTGTCACTATAATCACAAGTTACAACAAATTACAAATTGAAAAAGATAAGGAATAGAAAACACCTCTTTTGAGTCACACAAGAGATTAATACCTCCTCTGAATCCACAAAGGATGAATAACAAATTTTCTTAGAGACGGCACATCACACAATCCACCAAGAAACTCACTCAGTGATTCTTATCGCTTCTAGCCCACACTAGGTTTTCAAAAGCCCCTTTTTCTTCCCTACAGAAAGTTCTGTAGCAGTCACAACTCTAAACTTTTGTATGAAAAAGGTTTGTTTCTTTGCAGAAAGCCTTAAAGAACCTTAAGTAGAGAGAATAGGGTGTGGGAAATGAAGATTTTCGAAAACATAAGAATTGGGAATAGAGTTTTCGTAAATTGGTCCAGATTTGAATTTCAAAACTCATAACAGACATATCGATTATCTTGAGTGATAATCGATTATTACAGAGTCATTTTCGCAGAGGAGTAAAACAGATATCCTTAAAAATAATCGATTATCTAGCTGGGATAATCGATTATCCTGAGTGATAATCGATTATCACAGCAAGATTTTCAGATAAACAATTTTTCAGTACAGGATAATCGATTATTCTAAGTGATAATCGGTTATCACAGAGTGGATTTGATAAAAATGAGTTTTCAGATGACTATATGCTGGTTATCTTGTACTCTAATTATACAAACTCAAAAACATAAAACAGAGTTATTACAAGTAAAATGCACATGATTCTAAGTCTTCAAGTCTTTAAGTTATTTATTCTTGAATCATCATCAAAATTTTCAAACTTCATATTCTTGTATGTTTAACATGTTGAACATGTATTAATTAATTTTGTAGCTTTGATTATAAAATTGGTTATTATAAATATATTTTATCTTCTAAAGCACATTCTCACCTTAGAGGAATCCTAATGTGATATATATATATATATATATATATATATATATATATATATATATATATATATATATATATATATATATACTGTTTTATAACATGTTCTTTATGTTTATTGGGTTAGAAACTAATTTTATTTGCAGTAAAATTTGTCTATCACTTACTAAGTATAATTTGTGTGTAAATTTATAATTCTTAAGGCACCCGTGTGACATAGACTATATTGAATCCTAGTGTGGCCTAATAAAAGCACGCTCGGCAGAGAAAACAAAGTTTTCCAGCGTCCAATGACCATGAAAGGTAGTGAGTGACCTAAAACATTAGGTGCACCAAAAACAACCGAACCTGTTTATAGCTTCTGACTTTAATAGGTATGGTCTTGCAAGTCATTATACCTTCAAGACAAGGGTTAAGGAGTTAACAAATATTTTTTTTTTTATTAAAAACCACTGGTGGGATATATTTTTAAGATTAAAGATCACACTTTCAATAAAATCTTTCTATTTCTGATTCTTTAACCGTACCAAAATCATAATATATATGTCAGAGGTGACCAGCCTGTAGGTTGCCCATAACCCATGGGCTGTGCCTGAGATTGGAGAAGAGAAAAAGATATCCAAAATACTTACAACTTTTCTGCTGGTAGTTAGTGGGGATCTGAAGGTACACAGTTTTGTAAGTATTTGAAGCATGATCAACTTATTAACAAAGTATGACAAAATTCATAGATAATTACATTGTTTAAGAAGTTCAAGTTTTAGCTGAAAGTGTATTGAAGAACATGTTTACATCTTAAAAGAATTTTTTATCCTGAAAATTTTATGTCCTATAAGAGAGCATTAGTTTGCTAACATTACTATTGGAAATTTAGAAGAGACAAATATGAAACCTTTATTACTTCATAATGCAAATGAACCACAAACAAATTTATTGGCTGATTATAACATTTTAAATGGCACTATTTGCAATATCATATTCTGATTTTGATTACAATTTGGCCTATAAATATGCATAGTTTGGGTTCGGAGCCTCTGCACCAGATTCTAAGTCACTTCATATTGTTGAACTTCAAAATCTAATATGGCAGTGTCAAAGTTGTGGTTGTGCACGATCTTGGTATTGTGTTCATTTGTTGTAATCTCTGAAGCACGTTCTCTCCCTTCAAAATCTAAATCAGATTTTACATTGAATGGTGGTGGAATTAGGGCAGTGGTTACAGAATTCAAAGGCAAAGCAACGGAAGAAATCACACATAAGCTGAATCGTCTTAGTCCTGCGGGCCCAGATCCCAAGCACCATTGATCAAGATTTCATGTGCTTCAATTTTCACTTGTCATCATCAACAATTTACAATTGCATGCACCCTGTTTTTGTCAACAAGTAATTTTGCATTCTGTAATAAAATTCTGATGTTAAATCCATTTCCTTTAGATCCTAACGATCTAGCTCATTGTTATTTGATTTTTCTTGCTGCTCAGTACTTCTCACGGAGTTAAAATAATAAGGGTTAAATATGATTTTAGTCCCTATATTTCTATGTGAAATTGAAAATAGTTTATCTTTCATAATTCACATAAAAATTATTCCTATATTTTTTAAATGATTGAAATAAGTCCTTATTTTAAACGGTGTTAAGTATATGTTAACCTGTCTAACAAAAATGGTATGATTCATTCTTTATTTGACACGTGTAATTATTTTAAAAAATAAAATTAAAAAGTATCAAATTTTTAAGAGTCATTTAAATCCGCATTTATAATATTTAAAAGTCATTTAAAAAGAAATTTAAACTTTTCTGTCATTTATAAGCCATTTAAACTTCTCTACCTTAATTTTCGGAAATGAAAATCCTAGTTATGATATACCACCGTCGCACATTATCGTTGTGCACCACCGTCGCACTGTCAGTCGAACCACAATGAACCGATGAAACCCTCAAACTTCAAAGTCACTTTGACTTCATACAACCTTTACAGAAAAAAGGGAAGAAAGAAAATACTTTTGGTGTGTGATGAGAAAAGAAGAGAGAACGAAGAGTAGTTGTGACGAGAAAAGAAGAAAGAATGAAAAGTGGTTCTTACGAGAACTGAAGAGCTTTGGTGCGTAAGGAGAAAAGAAAAACTTCTACTTTTTAATTTTTTTTTTTAATAATAATCTCTGTTGAATAATTTCTATTTTTTTAAAGATGAGTTTTTTTTTTTTAAATAATTACACGTGTCAAATAATGAATGAGTTATACTATCTCTGTTAGATAAGTCACCATGTACTTAACGTTGTTTAAAATAGGGACATATTTCAATCATTTCAAAAGTATATGGATCATTTTTATATGAACTTTGACGAGAATGACTATTTCCAATTTCACATAAAAGTACAGGGACTAAAAATAAAACATACTTAACCCAAATAATATTAATCATAAATTTTATAAGAGTATTAAAAATTATACACGAATATACTTTTTTTATATATACTAATATATAAAGAGATAAGATAAAATAATTACACGAGCCATTAATTATTTCATCTACCTGTGGTGTGCTGTTGACTGACAAAAAGAAGAATACTAAATCTTATTACAAAGTAATTTTTAAATCAATTAATAAAATAAAATTTATATTCATTTATACATTGTAATTTCTCATATGTATATGTCGTGTGATATAACATTTTTTAACAGTAAAATAATAACAAATAGAGAATCTCATCTTTAAGTATGAGGGTTTATCAGTTTTTTTTTAATTAAGAGTCCAACAGAAGTTCAAGCTATCATTTAATTCATGTCCCTTATTTGTATTAAAATATATAATAAAAACTTTTATTTTTAAATGTTTTTTTACAAAAGATACACTGTAGAACTAGTTGGTTAACTCCACACTTCCTCTTTCTCCCTTCCAATCTCACCCCTTTATCTATGACATATTTTTATTTTAACTAAAAATGTATAAATAATAATAATTAAAAATTGTGCAGTGTGTATAATATATATATATATATATATATATATATATATATATATATATATATATATATAAAGTTGTTTTTATTTATTTACTAAATCAGTCATATGATAGTATATATGAGAACTGTATGATATAAAGAGGAAAACAATTATTTTAATTTGAACCTTTTTTTTCATTTTATCATTATTATATATATATATATATTTAAAAGATAAAAATAAACTAAAAGTTTCTTTAATTTTTATTAATAAAAAAATAGTTTTTTTTAATAATATACAGCTATAAGTTTTGTTAGATGTGTAAAATGTTATATATATATATATATATATATATATATATATATATATATATATTTTATTAAATTAATAAATATCGGTCAGCCATTGATATTTTTAAAATTAAAACAAAACATTTTTTAAATCAAATAAATTTAAAATTCCTTTTATATTGTGCGTGAGGGGTTTTTGTGTTCAATGTTTTTTTCTCTTTCTTTATTTTTATATGTTTACACTCGTGAATTACCATTTAATGTTATTATGACTTTTTTATTTTTTTTATTTAGAAAATGTATCAAAAGAACAAAAAAACAACCTAAGAATAGAAATAGGAAATCACTCCTCCATCGTCTTAGCTTAAATTCAACCTCAAAGAGAAAGTGTTGAATAATTGACAAACACCAATATTATTAATCGCAGTATAGTATTTCAATTAAATAAAAGTCGATCCCTCGAGGAACAATTTCACTAGAAATTCCAAATCGTAAGTTTACTAAGTGGATTAAAACAAAACTGGTTTTTCATAAAGATTTAGGTTGAAAATAAATGACAAAGAACTGTAAAATGTTTTTAGAAAATATCAAATAACAGAACTTATGATTGATTTCATTCATTTTCCCTCTTTTGTATAATGACTAGATCAAATTAAGAATATCAATTAACCCATCAATGTTGATGTCACCTGCTTAAATCATTCACATTGATTTCTTGCACATGAAATTCATAAGAAAACCTAATAAACGTCGATTCTTCATACATTTAATAGATTTCCCAGCATTAGGTTTAGGGTGTTAAGCAATTGATACATCCATTACCATTCCTAATAATTAACGTAGCAAATATTATTAACCTGATCTAGGGTTTTAAGATATATTTTCCAATACATCTCAAACATCAAATATAAACATTAAAGAACACAAAGGAGAAGAATATCAACATAAAAAACATAGATTAATATCTCAAAACATCACCAAGATACAAAAGAGTTCAAAGGAAGTGCACACAATCCTAAGAGAATGCAGTTAGTCACCCATGATGACCATTACAATGATCCAAATGAATAAGAATTGAAGATGAATTGAAGACTGGATGAAAACTCGACTAAAACTCGATCAGCTGTCGCACCTTTCTTCTCAAAACCCTCAAAACTCTCTTTCTCAAAACACATATGATCTATTTATAGAAAACTTTTGCGTCATTCACTCAAGTGGATACTTTCGTTCAAGCGAGTTTTAATGATTTTCGCTCAAGCGAGAATTTGCTCGCTTGAGCGACTGACTTCCAGAGAGGTTTAACGTATTATTGCTCAAGCAAGCGTCTATCCCGCTCGAGCGAATCTTAGGCTGAAAATCTTCTTCCCTTTTTTCCAATTTTTCTTCAATTAACTTGAGAATTATGATCATTGCTCTTGTATCCAAGTACTCTATAAATTCATCCTACATTGGGAGAAAAATATATTAGAATCAACATAATTTAAGTGGTTAAATAACAATTCAAAGTATAATTACATTAACTTTTTTCACTTAACAACTCCCCCCAACCTAGAATCTTGCTTGTCCCCAAGCAAAGTACTTTTTCCAAAACAAAATCATCACCTATTATCACTTTCTCTTCCAGAACCACAACATAAAAATAATTTTTCTTCCGGATGCAATGCTCACAACTTCAAATGAAAATAGGATACATAAGCATTAAAGTTACAAAAACTAACAAAGGATAATTAAATCATCAACTATCCTCAGAGAAGCATGATCTCTCAAATAGAGTGATATATAATCATCTCTAACTCTCACGGGTAAGTGTTTATCTCATTCAATTACTTTATTTAGATATTCCAATATTGATAATCATCTTCAAGCAATAAGCATTTGTTAAGCAAGACTTAAATCAAAAGGTCTTTTGAGGCTTGTAATGGGGTTGGGCTAAGAAGGAATTCATTGGTTTTTCTGGGATATACAAAATTATTTGAGAAATTGAAATTATATGAATGATTCTTGTTTATCATTTCCTCAAGTCAGGTTTCAAACTTCATGCTTTTGCTCTAACATAATGATAGTGAGTTAACAATCTCACCAGTTATCATTTACACCACTTTGAATTTCTTTTTCCTTTCCTCATGCTTTGCATTTATCATTTTGGCTTAGCCACAATATTTATACTTTTATTTTCCCTTTTGCTCTACTCAACCTTCTCTCTTTTTTTTAAATGACAATACCCATAGGAGAAACAATAAAATTCATAATCATTTCATTTCTCAAATATAGGAAGGTGGATAAACATTGTTTAGGCTCAGGGGTTTTGTTTCAAGAAACAATCTTGTTTTTGGCTCAAATGGGGTTCAAATGGATTTCCTATAATTAATGCAGGGTTGGCTATTTGGCTCTAGGTTATATCTACTTTCACTACACAAGCAAAAATGTCTTTATCATTTTCAAGTCTCGCTAACATGCAATCACATCAAAGAATCAATCAATACCAGTTATCATCATAAAGTGTTGACACTCAATTTATCTGTTTTTTGTTCACTCCTCTCTTGGGTTTCAGCTAGCTTCTCCAATTCAATTAATTCCTAGTTCTCCTCATCAATTCCTTTTTCACTATCATACTCATCATCCCAAAATCACTTGTTATTGGAAACAATCAAAATGATTTTTTCAAGTTCCAGATTTGAATTAGACAATAAGTACTAATTTCATATATGGTTCTAGGACAACAAAAGAATTTAATCACATCAAATAAAAAACATTAAACAAATTAAGTTCCAAATGTTAATTCAAATAAAAAAAATAAATTAAAACAAAACAAAGAACTTAAAAACATCAAATTAACAAAACAAAGAACTTAAACACATCAAATTAAAAAAAATTAAAATTAAATTAAATTGTCTCCCTCTTATTCATCTTCACTTGATGCTTCTTCTTCTTCCTCTTGCACTTTAGTCTCACCCCCTCCCTGAAAAGTTGGATTGTCCCCAGGCCATTGGAGTAAGACCTCAAAGTCTGCTGGAGATGTTCATTACGATCTTGGAGCAATCTGCAAAGACAATCTATGAAAACTTGAATTGAGGCTGCATTGACCCCGATGGGTTACTGCCTGCTGCAGTGTCAAGTGCTCCATGTAGCTCATCATCCTTTGTTGGATGTCATCTTGCTATAGAGGTGGTGGAGCTGCTTGTCTGGCTCTACATGGTTGGTGGGGTGGTTGTGGTAGTACCGGCACTACTTGTTCTGCAGAATTTACGCAGTTGCGCTCAATGAATCTTCTGCTGATTGGTGGCCTGATCTTCATTGTAGGGTTAACCTCCACACCCTAAGTTGCACACAAATCAGTGATGAGAGCAGGGAACCCTAGAGCCTTAGCTTGTTCTGCACGACGACCACTTTTCAGCACCATAAACTGATAAATCTCTTCTGAAATCAGAGCAACAACATCTATTTGAATCTCCTCCAGAATGCACTTAATAATATGGTTGCGTGGCATGTTCAAGTTTGAACTGTGCTTGATTGGCATAATGTTTGTCAATAGAAATGAAGTCCAAATCTAGGTTAGGGTTGTCATGTTGCCCTTAAGTATCCTTAATGTCTTCCCAGCATGGTTAGTTTCAAAGGTTCTCCCTGGTATACATAAGGCTCTAGCAGTGTCCTGATCACGAAACCTGGCTACGGATAGACGCCTGTTATTCCTTATGGTTTGATAGGTGCAGATTTCACCTTCATTCAAATGTAGGGGGGTTGCCTAACAAGTCATTGATGGCATCACGATCATAGAAAACCCAGCGGCCCCTCACCTTAGAACGGGCTCGGTATTGCTCTCCTTCCACTAACCATGCATTCGTATAGAACTCCTTGACCATATTTGGGTCAAATTTTGGCATCGGTAGTGCCAGCTGTCTCCAGTTCTGGCGAGTGATTTCATTATTGAATTCTGGATACTCTCCTTCATTTAGTTCCACGCGCCTTTTAACAATAAAGCTCCACTGGCTAATTGCTTCAAATCTAGCCTACCTCTCAGCATCCCTGAACCTACTTTTGTCTACAAAGGGCTCTTCAGGTTCAGTTTTGGGCCTCTTTTCAGCAGCCCTGGAAGATGAGGCACCATGCGTATCTCTTCTTGGACCCATCTATAATCATCATGATAAACAAAGATAATTAATTGTTAATTGAATATATTGATCCTATCATGAATAAAATGAGACTTTAGGTCATGATCATGCAATGCAGTTCATTTCAGAGGTTCAATTGAAATAAAACAAACTATGACCCATACTTAGACATTTCATCAAATAGTTGGTATGCACCTAATTTTTGAAACCCTTATGACTCAAATTTCTAGCATGTATTCATGTCCAATGAAGCATGTAAGCAATTAAGTGGCAATCACAAGTTGAACATCACCTAAAATGTAAGTAATTTTCTCTGAGTCATTTTATCAAACAGTTGGTGTGCACCAGACAATATAACGAATAAATATGCATTCAAAGATCCAAATCCAGTCATAACCACAGATCACAACTCATGCTTAATTAAAAAAATCAAGTGAACATTAAGATAGAAGATCAATGATACCCAAAGCAAGTAAGAATTCACACATAAGGAACCAGAAAATTTGAAACCCAAGGAAGAAAAATTCACTATAGAAGTTTGAAACAATTCCAGCCTTGAGAATACAATGCAAGAGTAATCAAAAGCATTAAGTAGGGTGTCATAAGTTACCTTGGTTGTAGATTCATGCCCAATTGAGATGAATAAAGAAAAAGGAGAGAACGAGTGCAAATTTCTGATTTTCAATTGGTGGAATCTAGGCAAAATCACCTAGAATACTTGGGATGAGGTATGGAAGAGTGAAATTTGGGTAATGGAAGCTTGAATTAGAGAGAAAATATCTGGGCAAGGTGTGGGCACTAGATAACAATTGAAAGAGTGAAAAGAAATTGACCCAGGTCTTGTGGTTATATTCTAATTCTGGGGGCTTTCGCTCAAGCGAGGAAGTGTCACTTGAGCGAAAGTGCCTTGTTTTCATATTCGAGTGAATAATTGACGTTCGCTCAAGCAAAATTTTATTCGCTTGAGCAACCAAGGACCCGAGAGGTTACACTGATTATCGCTCAAGCAAAATTTTTGGTGCTTGAGCGAACAAGAACCCGAGAGGTTACACTGATTCTCGCTCAAGTGAAATTTTTGGCGCTTAAGCAAATAAGAATGCGAGAGATTACACTAATTCTCGCTCAAGCGAAAATTTTGGCGCTTGAGCGAATTATGCAGAAATTTGGAATGTTTCCAGTAAAATTTTACTCTTAAACATGATACTCAAATGCAAAACTTTCAGTAACTAAACTTCAAAATTTATTTCCTCTCTTCTTCTATGCTGACTCAATCAAAACTTAACAATCAAATCAAATATTGTTCACACAAACTCAATTCATAATTAACTACCCAAAACTTAAAATGCAAAAAGAAAAACAAATTCAAAACACTAGGTTGCCTCCTAGGAGTGCTTGTTTAACATCTTTTAGCTCGACGTCTATCTACTTCATGGCTCAATTAGATGAGTGATCAAGGTGAGTCTTTCAACTTCACCTCCCAAATAAGCTTTGATTATTTGCCCATTGACTGTCCATGTTCTTCCTGTTTCTGGATCTTCCAATTCCACAGCACTATAAGGCTTAATACTTCTTATAAAAAATGGACCTGACCATTTGGATTTTAACTTCCCAAGGAAAAGCCTTAATCTTGAGTTGAACAGCAACACAGATTGACCTGGATGAAATTCTCTTTTCAAGATTTTCTTATCATGATATGCCTTGACTTTATCCTTGTACAACTTAAAGGATTCATATGCATCGAGTATCATTTCTTCTAATTCATTCATCTGGGTTTTTCTTTTCTCTGCTGAAGCTTTAGGGTCAAAATTTAAGAATTTTAAAGCCCAATAAGCTTTGTGCTCCATTTCCACCGGGAGATGACATGACTTGCCATAAACAAGTTGAAAGGAGAAAGTCCAATGGGAGATTTGTATGCAGTTCTATAAGCCCATAGCGCATCATCCAACTTCATTGATCAATCTTTCCTTGAGGATGAAACAGTTTTCTCTAAGATTCTTTTGATTTCTCTATTTGACACTTCTGTTTGCCCATTTATTTGTGGATGATATGGTGATGC
Organism: Sphenostylis stenocarpa; assembly: GCA_963425845.1. Taxonomy (NCBI): domain Eukaryota; kingdom Viridiplantae; phylum Streptophyta; class Magnoliopsida; order Fabales; family Fabaceae; genus Sphenostylis; species Sphenostylis stenocarpa. Next base: position 55,631,737 of record OY731400.1, on the reverse strand, counting down.
AACTTTATGCCTAACCCCATAATGCTCCAAACATTTTTGAAGTTGATTATTGCAGAAATGTGATCCTCCATCACTGATCAAAACTCTAGGCATGTCAAACCTACAAAAGATATTATTCTTTAAAAACTTTATCACAGTTTTTGCATCTACTTTTGTGGTTGCTACTGCTTCCACCCACTTAGACACATAGTCAACTGTTACCAAGATGTACTCATTAGAGAATGAGGACGAAAAAGGGCCTACAAAATCAATTCCCCAACAGTCAAATACTTCTACTTCCAACATGATATTCATAGGCATTTCATGTCTTCTTGAGATTCCCCCTGTTCTCTGACAATTATTACATTGTTGAACATAGTTGTGAGCATCCTTGAATAAGGTAGGCCAAAAAAAAAAACAGATTGGAGGACCTTTGCAGCAGTCCTCACTCCATTAAAATGCCCACCATAAGGAAAACTATGACAATGCTAGAGAATTCTTTTAGCTTCCTCATTTGTTATACATCTTCTTAACAAGTTATCACTCCCTATTTTGAAAAGATAGGGATCATCCCATATAAATAATACACATCTTTAAAAAACTTATTTCTTTGATGCCAAGTAAAATCTTCTGGAATAACCTCTGCAGCTTTGAAATTTGTCATGTCAGCAAATCATGGCCTCTCTTGCATCATCATCAATTTTTCATCAGGAAACTCTTCCTGCATTTCTAACTAGTTGTTAGTCACTTCAGTATTCACTAATCTAGATAGATGATCTACAAGGTTTTCACTACCCTTTTTGTCCTTGATAACCAAATTGAATTCCTACAACAATAGAATCCATCTAATTAATCTAGGTTTAGAATCAAATTTGGTTAATAGATATTTAATTGTTTCATGATTAGTATAAACAATTACAACATAACCAATCAAATAAGCCCTAAATTTTTCCAGTGCATATACTATAGTTAACAGTTCTTTTTCAGTTGTTGCATAATTAATTTGTGCTTCATTGAGAACCTTACTAGCATAATGTATAGCATGAAAAACTTTAGACTTTCTCTGACCTAAGACTGCTCCTATGGCATAATCATTTGCATCACACATTAATTCAAAATCTAAATTCCAATCAGGAGAAATTATTATAGGAGCTTAAATCAATTTTTTGTTTCAATTGTGTAAAAGCATGCAAACATTCAGCATTAAAATTAAAGGGAACATCCTTATTGAGCAAATTGTTGAGTGGCTTATCAATCTTTGAAAAGTCTTTGATAAATCTTCTATAGAATCCAGCATGTCCTAGAAAGCTTCGGATGCCCTTCACATTTGTTGGTGGTGGTAATTTTTCAATAACCTCCACTTTTGCTTTATCAACTTCAATACCTCTAGCCGAGATTTGATGACCCAGTACCACACCTTCAGTTACCATAAAATGACATTTCTCCCAATTTAGAACCAAATTGGTATCAACACACTACTTCAGTACGGTATTCAAGTTTTCCAAACAATGATTGAATGATGCACCAAAGACTGAGAAATCATCCATGAAAACTTCTATACATTCTTCCACCAGATATGAGAAGATTGCTAACATGCATCATTGAAAAGTTACTGGTGCATTATACAATCCAAATGGCATTTTCCTGTAAACAAACACACCAAAAGGACAAGTAAAAGCAATTTGTTTCTTGATCTTCTAGATCTACTGCTATTTGATTATACCCAGAGTATCCGTCCAGAAAATAATAAAAAGTTTGCCCTACTAACCTTTCTAACATTTAATCCATGAAAGGTAAAGGAAAATGATCTTTTCTAGTTGCTTGATTCAATTTCCTAGTGACAGTCCTAGTAGGAATTAATTCATTTTTATCATTATAAATCACAGTCATACCTCCTTTCTTAGGAACAACATGCACAGGACTCACCCAATTGCTGTCAGAAATAGGATAAATCATACCTGCTTCAAGAAGTTTAATCACCTCTTTTTTAACAACCTCCTTCATAGTAGGATTGAGACGTCTTTGAGGTTGTGCAACAGGCTTGTAATCTTGCTCCATGTAGATCCTATGCATACAATAGGATGGACTTATACCTTTCAAATTTACTAATTTCCACCCTATGGCTCCCATATTATTCTGTAGAATTGCTATTAGTTTCTTTTCCTCGGTTGGAGATAATGAGTTGTTGATTATCACTGGTTTATATCTCTCCTCATCAAGAAATACATACTTCAAGTGTGGGGGCAACAATTTCAACTCAACTTAGTTTTCTTCAATTTTATTTTCTTTTCCCAACTCTTCAACCTTAATACTGTGGGATGACATCTCTTTTGATTTATCTAACTCCATTAGACATTCCTCTGAATCTTCTTCCATGTCCACAATGTAGCATCCTTCCATCAATGTTTTCTCTAAAGGATTTGACTTGAATACTTGCTTTTCATTTAAGATGAGTAACTCCTCCAAAGTATCTGTAGACCCCAAATCTTGCCCGGCCTCCAAATAAAGTCAGAAAGCATCCTATTTGAAGACGGCCGAAGCTTAACAAGTCATTAGGAGAGACTATTAGGCTCTCGTACCAAGATAGGAAGGTTTTTTGGCCCGAAAATAAAGTTTCTCGCCCTGAAGGGACGAGACCGCCGTCTGGGATTACCAGACCGCCGTCTCGTTTCAACGCCAGGACAAGACCGCCGTCTCGATTTTCCAGACGGCGGTCTCGACACTCGCAAATTCGAGACGGCGGTCTGGGTTTTCCAGACGGCGGTCTCGATTTCCGCCAAGTCGAGATGGCGGTCTCGATTTTCCAGACGGCGGTCTCGACCCTCTGCCTCGAACGAGACGGCGGTCTGGACTTTCCAGACGGCGGTCTCGACCCTGTCAGAGGAGACGGCGGTCTCGACCTGTCAGGCGCGAAAAACTATAAATAGGGGCGTCATTTCTCCCTTTTCACACACAGAATCAGCATAGCTCTCCCTTCTCTCTAGAATTTCTCTCTCTAAGAATCCCTCCGAGGCATTTCCGGAGTTTCTGAGTGTCTTTAGGCATAAACTGAGCGCTCTAAATCTTCTTTAGAATCCCTCCGAGGCATTTCCGGAGTTTCTGAGAGTTGTAGAGTGAAGGGTTGCCAAAACGCACCCTCTCTTTAAAGAAATATAAAAGCTTGCTTTGGAGGTGCATATTCTCCCTCTCTATTTATTTTACCGCCATTTAAATTACGCAATAGAAGCTAGGGCCATGTAGTCATAAATTTAAATACCGCATAATAAAAGGGTAAAAGCGCTATTTTCCAGTTTAATTATTTATTCAAATTAGCCAGCCTATCATAGGGAACCCGAAAGGGGCGTCGTAAAGGAACTAACACTTTCTTTACACGTAACTAACTCCCTTACCCAACTCTGGTTCTAATGACCAAAGTTGGTTTTCGAAAACCAACGCCTTTTTAAACCCCTTTTCCGATGTTTATGGTAAAAATATCGGTGGCGACTCCATAGAACCCAACTAAATAAATCCCTGGGTTAGCCCGGTTATCGGACAACTCAGGGATACTTTTGAAAACCTCGCCCCTAGGTTAGCCCGGTTATCGGACAACCTAAAGGCGTTGTAACCACCAATAAAAAACGCGAAAATCGAAGAAGAAGAGTCGAAAAACCATCGCGTCGCTCCGACCGCGCCCCCGTTTTTGGGGAGGCGGCGACAGTATCTATTCTGAAACAATCTTACTTGTCTTTTGGGTGTTGAATAGCTTCAAACAGATTAAAATTAACTTCATCATCTTTCACTCTAACTTTCAACTTGCCTTTATCAACATCTATAATCACTTTAGTAGTCTTCATAAATGGTCTTCCCAAGATCAATGGAACTTTCACATCTTCCTCCATGTCCATAATCATGAAATCAACAGGAAATATGAATTTGTTCACTCTAATTAAAACATCTTTGGTTACTCCATAAGGAATCTTTATTGATCTGTCAGCCAGTTGCAAATTCATTCTAGTTGGTCTAACATCCAAGTCTCCTATTCTTTTGAGCATAGATAATGGCATGAGATTTATACTGGCCCCTAAATCAAGTAAAGCCTTTCCCACCGATAATGCACCAATGGTAACAGGGATAGTAAAACTGTCAGGATCTTTGAATTTTGTTGGCAAAGATTTTTTAAAAATTGCACTACACCCTACTTCCAATTCTATTGTCTCTTCTTCTGCAAATCTTCTCTTTTTAGTGAGGAATTATTTCATGAATTTGGCATATGTTGGCATTTGCTCCATGGCTTCCACAAAAGGTATATTAATCTGCAACCTTTTGAAAATATCCATAAATCTGGTGAATTGTGTCTCTTTGTCTATTTTTGAAGGAGCCTTGGGATATGGTAACTTCTTCACAAATGGTTTTTTACTCCCTCCTTTTTCTTGGGCATATTCATTCTTGCTACTCTTTCCTCTTGTTATCTTTTGTCTTTCTTCTCCCTCTTCATTATTCTTATTAGGGATATATCTTTCTTTCTTACTCTCCTCTTCTTACTCTTCATCTTCTTTTACCAGAACTTTTTCTTCAACAACTATAGTGTCACCAATCCCCTTACCTATAACTTTGTCACTCCTTGTAGTTATTGACTTGCAATGCTCCTTAGGGTTGGTTTGTGTGTCACTCCTTGTAGTTATTGACTTGCAATTGACCCACCTGGGTCTCTAAATTTCTGATTGAAGCCTTTGTATTTTTCTGATTAGACAAAGAAGCTTGCATGAATTTCTCCAAAGTGTCTTCCAATTTGGTTGTTCTCTCATGTATTGGAGGATAATATTGTTGTTGTTGTTGAAATGGAAGTTGTTGATATGACTGTTGCTGATTCGGAGGTTATCTATTAGATGTACCAGCACCTTGCTTCCACCCAAAATTCTGACTATGATTCCCTTTCCATCCTTCCGAAAAACTATTCTGATAATTGTTGGAATTAGGGAAATTTGCTTGTCTTCCTTGACCACTACCACTTTGAGCACTATATAATGAGCTTCTTCTTCTTGAAGGTTACCTTGATAAGAGCAGTGTCCATTTGGATGATCACCTCCACAAAAGTCACAACTCATTTGTTGATTGGAAGTGGATTGGACAACATGTAATTGTTGAGGAAATTTTGTCATTTGCTTGGTCAATGTTTCAATCTATTAAGTCAAAATTTTATTTTGAGCTAAGATAACATATGTAGTGTTAAGATCAAACACTCATTTCCTCTGAATTGGGTGTCGATCATGTTACGTCTGCTGGTCTGTAGAGGCTAGTGCATCAATAATTCTTGTGGTATGTTTAGCATCCACAAACATCATGGTTCCTCCTGCTGCAGCATCTAACAACATCTTTGTATCAGGTCTCAGGCCAATGTAGAAAATGTTCAACTGGGCAATGTCCTCAAATCCATGATTTGGGCACCTCCTCAACATTGATTTAAATCTCTCCCATGCTTTCCAAAAAAGTTCATCTGCTCCTTGTCTGAAAGTAGAAATGTCAAATTTTGCCTTAATGTAGTGGGATGGTGGAAAAAATTTGTTAAGGAACTTCTCTTCTACATTACCTCAAGTGGTCAAACTCTGTTTAGGATGTGCTTTCAACCATTCCTTTGCCCTGTCATCTAATGAAAAAGGAAACAATCTCAAGTACCAGATTCAATATCTCATTCTTTAAATCTCATGATATCAATCAACTCATAAAAAGTTGACAAATGAATATAGGGATCTTCATGATCCATTCCAATAAATTGATGAGCACTAATCAGGCTTAAGAATGTTGGTTTCTGTTAGAAAAGTAGGTTGAGATCAAGAAGGGGGTGAATTGATCTTTAAAAGTTTTTCGCAAATAACAGATTATCTAATTCAAAAATTAAGATTTCATATCTGTTCTTGAATTACAAAGCAATCAATCAATATAAATGCAGCGACAGAATTAAAAGGAGAGAAAGGTTAAGAAAGATATCACCGGTGTTTATACTGGTTCACCCAATACCAGGGCTACGTCCAGTCTCCAGCCAAATTCCAGCTGGGTTCCACTAGATCAAATGTTTTACAGATTTACAATCTTACACTTAATCTACCACAAGAACCAAATTCCAGTTCCTGCACTCAACCTCTCACCAAGAACCAAATTCCAGTTCTTGATAACCTCTACAACCAAATTCCAGCTACAGAGAAACCAGTGCCCAAATTCCAGGCACCAACACCTAACCTTTCACCAAGAACCAAATTTCAGTTCTTGACAACCTCTACAACCAAATTCCAGCTGCAGAGAAACCAGTGCCCAAATTCCAGGCACCAAACAATACAAAAAGAATGTAAAGAAATGAAAAAGAAGAAACTAGAATGCTCAAACCAGTTTATGCAATTCTGCTGTAAGTGTTTCTTCTTCAAAAGAAATCAAGTTGCCTCAAGAAAGATTTTCAAAGAACTTCTCAAAAACTGATGCGAATCTTTCTTGAAAAGAGTGCTAAAGTTTGCTTGATTGATTGCTTAAGGATGTGTAAAAACTGATGTTCAATGTGTGTTTAAAAAGTTTAAGCCAAACTGTTTTTATAGAAGATTTTCAAAACTGCTGGTTTAATTAATCTGTTAAAAGATTCTTTTAATCTGTTAAAAGATTCTTTTAATCTGTTAAAAGTGCAGTTTAAATCTGTTAAAACTTCTTTTAATCCATTAATACGTTCTTGATTCTTTAACAGATTTGTTTTAACTGATACGATAACGTTTGTATCAATTAAAACACTTTACAAAAAATCTTCTAAGTTGATTTAATCGATTGTTTCGCGATTCAATCGATTGAAATACTGCAAAACTTTCTTGTAAAACTTTTCAAGTTATTTTAACTGATAAAAATAAGTTTTAATCGATTAAAACGCTGTGAAGAAATTTTCTAAGTTGTTTTAATCGATTGAAATGAGATTTAATCGATTAAAAGAGTTCTGATCGGTCATAACTAAATTATGATCGATCATAACTGATTCTGATCGGTCATAATTGCATTCTGATCGATCATCCTGAACCCTTAAGTGGTTTTAATCGATTGAAACGTGTTTTAATCGATTAAAATAGTTCTGATCGGTCATAACTCAATTCTGATCGATCATATCTGATTCTGATCGGTCATAATTGTATTCTGATCGATCATCCTGAACTCCAAGTGGTTTTAATCGATTAAAATCAAGTTGTATCGATTAAAATACTACAAAAACATTTCTCTTAACATTTTGAGTGATTTTAATCGGTTATATCAAAGCTGTTTCAGTTAAAAACTGGTTTAAGAAAGCTTTTGTTAAAATACTTTGTTTTTAATTGTTTAAAACGATTTTAGAGGCATTTTGCAAAATCTTTTAAGTGAAGAAACCTCATGCAGCAGAAAAGATAAAATGATTATACCTAAGCATAGCTGAAGACACACTAATTCTTCTACTCTTTTATCTTAGTAACTTTTTGTCCACTGCAAAGTTGCTTTTGACTTCATCTTTGACTTAATCAAATCAATGAGATCTTTGCCAAAGTATTTCAATGAGATCTTCATCACTTTCAGTCTCCCCCTATTTGATGAAGACAAACACCACTTTTGAAAACAAAACTCTGCAAAAGAAGTTACTTGATAATACAGATTAATGAGTAATCAAAAATGAATTATCTTCCTATTTCTCCCCCTAAATTGTTGCTCCCCCTAAATTAATAGTTATTTTTCCCTTTAAATTGATCAACAGTAAAAGCAACTATTTCTCCCCCTTTTGACTTCATAAAAAAAAATAGGTAATAGAAGAGAAACAATGCAAAGGTATGTATTGAAAAGATTTTGAAAATAAAAAAATGAAAAATACGATACTTTACTCATGTAAAGATCAATCAAAGTTGATTCAAACTTATCTTCATTAACACGTTTGTAATGAATACAATTAACACGTGTAAAGATAAGGGAATCATGCTTTAGTAGCATGTTACAAGAACAGCCATTAACTAAAGCCTTTAATTTTTCTTTCCAGAATAAAAATCGATTAGAAACAGAACAAAATCGATTAAAAAGTTCTTGTTCAATGATTTTAATCGATTGAAATAAAGGTTTAATCGATTATAACAGTGAAGGACTTTGAAATATAAAACATAAGTGCATTTAATCGATTATTTTGACATTTAATCGATTAAAACAGTAAGGAAAAATGTTGTATAAATTCTTTTAATCGATTTAAAAGATTTTTTATTGAATAAAACACTCAGTTTTGAAAGCTAAGAAAGATTTGCTGCGAATTTATCATGCCTAATCTAGTGAATATTTTGTAAAACTGATCAGCTAGAAGGATGTTTAACAATAATATCAACTACATCGATTAAATTTTAACTAATAGATCCATCAAAATCAGAATAAAATCTTATTTATCTAATTTAACTAATGTAAGCTAGTTTATAAAGATTTTAATCAATTGATACGAAGTTTTAATCGATTATTTTGTTATGAAAAGTGTTTCCTTTAATCAATTTAATCGATTAATTCCATTTTGTATCAGCTAAAACTCTCAGGGATCTATTTTGAATTCTATCTATGCTAGTTTGATTCAAATTAAACCTACATTATATTAATTCAAAGCTAGAGAGATTGTGCCTGGTATATAACCAGTAATATTACAGACCCAGAAATTTAAAATAAGCATCAAAAGAAATAAGAAATAAAATATAAGATAAGAATGGACCCTTTTAATCCATAAATTCAATTATCCCAGTTGGCTTGATTCCACAATAACATCTGAAACTCCTTTAGAATCATTGAAAGATCCTCTTGTTGGTTTGTTGTTAAGGATGCCAGATCATCAGTAAAAAATTTATCCCTGTACTGCCAAACATACCCTGTGCCAATTTTAGCTTTCCATTCAATTCTTGAATTTCTGTCTCAGATTTGTCTCCTTACAGTATCACCTTGTGATCTTTGATGATTAAAACGAACTATCAAAGTTGCACAATTCCAATGAATTTCACCAAGAGTCTTGAACCAATGCATGCCCAAAATTATTCCAAATGTATTGCTAAGTAATACCAAGAAATTTAATGTAAACGTATGTTCATTGAATCTCCAAGTTATCTGTTCACACTTCCTAGTAATTAACAACTTATTATCAGAAGCAACCATCACTGAAAAAATCTTGATAAACTATGTTTTCAGTCCCAACAACTTGACCCATTTGTCACTAATGAAATCTAGTGTCCATAAGAAAAGGAACAGTCTACTTCTTGATAATTCCTTTGATTTGCAATGTATTACCACCCAGCATTCCATGTAAAGTATTAAGAGAAATGTAGACATCTATAGCTTGAATTATGTCTATGTTGATCTAATTTGTCACCACATAACCTACACAATCCCTTTGCAATTATGTCAGTAACTTCCTTTCTAAATATGGAAGTTGAGGTGCTACCTTTCGAATCGGTAGTTGCTGAAACAAACACCTAAAGCTTCAAACTGGTTGTAGAATGACCGGAGTTGACCATGTTCTTGTATATCTTGTTTGTGTTTCCGAATTGGACTCTTGTTTGTAGCGAAGTCTTGCAAGATGCATACCTTCTTGCAGAGACTGTGATTTATAAATTCTCACAGATTTTTCCAGTTTAGTTTTCATACCAAATATTCTCCCAAATCTTCTAACAGACTACTCGAATTTAGACATGTCCGAAACTCATTCGGCATTATTCATGATTGTCCTGCCGCTATTTGTTGTTGAAAGAAACTAAATTCTCTACTGTAAACTACACTGAAACCAAGGATTTCTTTGTTGCTTCTGATCATGTTTGCAGCAGAGATTTGAGAGGAGATTTTGAAAATATGAAAACAGAAGAAGGATGATAAGTTGAGAAATGATAAGTTCAGAACCTGGTTTGATGAAGAAACGGATTTCAAGTTTTTGAAATTCAAAGAGACAAAACTGCAATGCTTCAGCGTTAACTGCAATTGTCCCCTTTACCAAAGACAGAGGCACAAATTTCTGGATGTTGGGCACATCAGCTAGTTTGTTCTTGGAAAGATGTTTGACTTGGTCAAAGAATATTTTAAAAGAATTATGCAGATTTTGATTAACAAAAAAAACTTGGGATTTTGAATTTGGTTTGCTTACCAATCTTTAATTGGATGTTATAAAACTAATTTTCAAAAACAAATCAATCGATTAACCAACTGATTAACCTATTAATTTGATCTTTTAATATTAGGTTTGAAACTGTTACATTGAAGTAATCGATTATTTCATAAAGCAATCGATTGTTTCTTGTACAGGATGAAATTAAAATGATAACAGAATTTAAATCGATTAAAACGAAAAGTAATCGATTAAATTTTACATCTTAGTATTTTTAGTTGATATAAATTCTTTTTAATCGATTAAAATAGCTAAACTCAAAACCTGAGACCATTTCAATCGATTAATTCGACATTTCAATCGATTAAAATGGTACGGACAGATTTTCTGATATCCTCTGTAAGTTATTTTAATCGATTAATATTGTTTTATATCAATTAAAACAATCAGTTTATGAAAACAGAACCTGATTCGCTGCTTTGAACTCCAAGGGATTCCCAGATTTTGTTCCTGCAAAACAAATTTAGCATGTTTCTGGTACCCTTTATAGTTACTTGGGTCCAATTAGGTTATTTGAAATGACTTTAACTTTGGAATCCATTTCATTCTTCCTTTAGGAATAACATACTTTTTAATTCTACAAGTATTTTACTCGAGTGACCTCTTTTCATGCAAGTAAAAACATTTAATCACGAGTATGATTTCCTATTTACATTTGTTTTTCTGAATTTCATCCTAGATTTAAATCCTATTCCAGATTTGTCAGAAATTAGTTTTTGTGACCCAAGTAAAACGTCAAGATTAGCTTGACCTTGTATAAATCTTGAAACGGTTTGTGATAAAAAATCAATTTTCTTTTGTAATTCTGAACAATTATTACAGGGTTTATTACATGCACAATCAGAATTATCATGAATTAATTTTAAGAAATCACAATCAGTTTCATCTTCAAGAATTCTCTTTTCAAGAGAGTCTACTTTATTAACTAGCCAATTATTCAATCCTTTTAGCCTATCATTTTCTTTTTGTAGTTTCTTAGCCTCTTCATGCATTTCATTAAATGCTTCTTGTAATGAATTATAATTCACTAAATTTCAAGAAGAATTAGAACTTACACTGCTGGATTGAAGGTTCTGATTTGCCATTAGACACAGGTTGGCTTCTTCATTATCAGAATTGTCTGTTGATGAAGTGTCATTGTCATCCCATGCTACATAGGCTCTCTTTACATCTGTTGTCCCTTCATGAGTAACCTCAAGAACATCCCACATCTCCTTGGCAGATTTTCATTGGGATACCCTGAAAAACTCATCCATGTTAAGTGCAGAAGTAATTATATTTTTAGCAGTGCAATCATTTTGAACTTTTTTCTTTTCCTCATCATTTAGACTGGACCATTCTTTTTCTGTAATTAAAGGGCCATTAGAGATTACATCCCAAACATTTTTATCAATGGATTCAATAAAGATCTTCATCCTAATTTTCCAAAAAGGATAATCTGTTCCACAAAACAGTGGAGGTCTATCAATACAAGCACCCTCAGAAATTTTGTTTCCAGCCATGGATCGAAGAACTTAAATAACTTTCAAGAACCTCGCTCTGATACCAATTGTTAGAAAAGTAGGCTGAGATCAAGAGGGGGGTGAATTGATCTTTAAAAGTTTTTCGCAAATAACAGATTATCTAATTCAAAACTTAAGATTTCAGATCTGTTCTTGAATTACAAAGCAATCAATCAATATAAATGCAACGACAGAATTAAAAGGAGAGAAAGGTTAAGAAAGATATCACCGGTGTTTTATACTGGTTCACCCAATACCAGGGCTACGTCCAGTCTCCAGCCAAATTCCAGCTGGGTTCCACTAGATCAAATGTTTTACAGATTTACAATCTTACACTTAATCTACCACAAGAACCAAATTCAAGTTCCTGCACTCAACCTCTCACCAAGAACCAAATTCCAGTTCTTGATAACCTCTACAACCAAATTCTAGCTGCAGAGAAACCAGTGCCCAAATTCCAGGCACCAACACCTAACCTTTCACCAAGAACCAAATTCCAGTTCTTGACAACCTCTACAACCAAATTCCAGCTGCAGAGAAACAAGTGCCCAAATTCCAGGCACCAAACAATACAAAAAGAATGTAAAGAAATCAAAAAGAAGAAACTAGAATTCTCAAACCAGTTTATGCAATTCTGCTGTAAGTGTTTCTTCTTCAAAAGAAATCAAGTTGCCTCAAGAAAGATTTTCAAAGAACTTCTCAAAAACTGATGCGAATCTTTCTTGAAAAGAGTGCTAAAGTTTGCTTGATTGATTGCTCAAGGATGTGTAAAAACTGATGTTCAATGTGTGTTTAAAAAGTTTAAGCCAAACTGTTTTTATAGAAGATTTTCAAAACTGCTGGTTTAATTAATCTGTTAAAAGATTCTTTTAATATGTTAAAAGTGCAGTTTAAATCTGTTAAAACTTCTTTTAATCCATTAATACGTTCTTGATTCTTTAACATATTTGTTTTAACTGATACGATAACGTTTGTATCAATTAAAACACTTTACAAAAAATCTTCTAAGTTGATTTAATCGATTGTTTCGCGATTCAATCGATTGAAATACTGCAAAACTTTCTTGTAAAACTTTTCAAGTTATTTTAACTGATAAAAATAAGTTTTAATCGATTAAAACGCTGTGAAGAAATTTTCTAAGTTGTTTTAATCGATTGAAATGAGATTTAATCGATTAAAAGAGTTCTGATCGGTCATAACTAAATTCTGATCGATCATAACTGATTCTGATCGGTCATAATTGCATTCTGAACGATCATCCTGAACCCTTAAGTGGTTTTAATCGATTGAAACGTGTTTTAATCGATTAAAATAGTTCTGATCGGTCATAACTCAATTCTGATCGATCATATATGATTCTGATCGGTCATAATTGTATTCTGATCGATCATCCTGAACTCCAAGTGGTTTTAATCGATTAAAATCAAGTTGTATCGATTAAAATACTACAAAAACATTTCTCTTAACATTTTGAGTGATTTTAATCGGTTATATCAAAGTTGTTTCAGTTAAAAACTGGTTTAAGAAAGCTTTTGTCAAAATACTTTGTTTTTAATTGTTTAAAACGATTTTAGAGGCATTTTGCAAAATCTTTTAAGTGAAGAAACCTCATGCAGCAGAAAAGATAAAATGATTATACCTAAGCATAGCTGAAGACACACTAATTCTTCTACTCTTTTATCTTAGTAACTTTTGTCCACTGCAAAGTTGTTTTTGACTTCATCTTTGACTTCATCAAATCAATGAGATCTTTGCCAAAGTATTTCAATGAGATCTTCATCACTTTCAGTTTCATCTCCAAAGATTGGTTGGCTGGTATTGCAATGATGGAAAAATGTCTTGTACCTTACCTTGTTGCATAACATAATCTCCAAGTGTCCTTCTAGGTGGATTTGGATTCGCTCTTTCACCCTCCATATCTTCTATTATTGGTTCTTGTAAGTTGAGTGTGGGAGAAGAGTTGATTAATTCTCTTGTTGCTTGTTCTTGATTTTCTCTTCTTTTTCTACCACAATTCCTCTGAGCAACTTTTTCAATCTCAGGATCAAATTCCAACTGATCTGTAGATATATGTCCTCTTAAAAGCATAAATCATAGAGCAACTCAAACAAGAATTAACACAAGACAACAATAAAAAAATAAACAAATAATAAGTTAGACAAAGACTTTCCAAGGAACGTCGTTCCCCGACAACGACGCCAAAAATACTTGTTGAATAATTGGCAAGCGCATCAATATTATCATTTGCAGTATAATATTTCGATTAAATAAAAGTCGATCCCTTGAGAAACAGTTTCATTGGAAATTCCAAATCGTAAGCTTACTAAGTGGATTAAAACAAAACTATTTTTTCATAAAGATTTAGGTTGAAAATGAATGTCAAAGAACTGTAAAATGTTTTTAGAAAATATCAAATAACAGAACTTAGGATTGGTTTCGTTCCTTTTTCCTGTTTTGTATAATGGCTAGGTCAAATTAAGAACATCAATTAACCTATCAATGTTGATGTCACTTGCTTAAATCATTCACATTGATTCCTCACACATGAAATTCATAAGAAAACCTAATAAACGTCGATTTCTCATACATTTAATAGATTTTCCAGCATTAGGTTTAGGGTGTCAAGCAATTGATACATCCATTACCATTCCTAGCAATTAACGTAGCAAATATTCTTAACCTGATCTAGGGTTTCAAGATATATTTTCCAATACATCTCAAACATCACATATAAACATTAAAAAACACAAAGAAAAAGAATATCAACATCATGAACATAGATTAATATCTCAAAACATTACCAAGATACAAAAGAGTTCAAAGGAAGTGCACCTAATCCTAAGAGAATGAAGTTAGCCACTCATGATGGTCATTACAATTATCCAAATGAATAAGAATTGAAGATTGGACGAAAACTCGATCAGCTGTCGCGCCTTTCTTCTCAAAACCCTAAAAACTCTCTTTCTCAAAACACATATGATCTATTTATAGAAAACTTTCACGACATTAGCTCAAGCGGATACTTTCACTCAAGCGAGTATTAATGATTTTCGCTCAAGCGAGAATTTGTTCGCTTGAGTGACTGACTTTCAGAGAGGTTTAACGTATTATCAATCAAGCGAGCGTCTATCCCACTCGAGCGAATCTTAGGCTAAAAATCTTCTTCCTTTTTTTCCAATTTTCCTTCAATTAACTTGAGAATTATGACCCTTACTCTTGTATCCATGTACTCTATAAATTCATCCTACCTTGAAAGAAAAATATATTAGAATCAACATAATTTAAGTGGTTAAATAACAATTCAAAGCATAATTACATCAACTTTTACCACTTAACAGGAAGAAGATATTTGCTTCTTTCTACATTGACCCGATGTTTTTCTTTCTAATTTTCTCTTTTCTTCTCTTAATTTTTTTATTTATAATAAATACCATTTTTTACACAAATTTTTACTTACAATTTTTTCTCTTTCTTCTTTTTATTTTTAAATTTTTATCTTCTTTGTTTCTCTCACCTCCTCATTTTTCCACTTTTAACTTTTTAAAGATACTCATTTTATCTTTTTTTTTTCACATCTCTATCTTTTATTTTTATCACTCGTTCACTCGCTACTAGAAAAATTGTTAATAGTGACCGAAATTAGTAACCGAAAAATTCAATCATTGATGGTAACTGAATCAGTGACTGATTTCCGTTTTATATTTAGTGACTGATTTAGTGACTAAAATTTCAGTCACGGAAATCGGTCACTGATTCGGTCACAAAATCAGTCACTGATTCGGTCACAAAATCAGTCACTGATTCGGTCACTACTAGAAAAATGGTTAATAGTGATCGAAATTAGTGACCGAAAAATTTAGTTACTAATAGTAACTCGAATCGAGTGATCGATTTCTCTTTTTATATATAGTGACTCGATTTAGTGACTAAAATTTCAGATCACTAAACAAATAATATATAAATTAGTGACCATTTATTATTTATATAAATAATTTTTAAAAATATTTTAATAATATATTAAATATAAATCTACTTAATAATTTAAAATAATTGATAAAAATTTTAATAACATTATAAAAAATTTTAAAAATAGTTTATTAACTTATTAAATAATTTAGTAATATAATTATTTTATTTTATTTTTTAATTTAGTATGTGAATAAAAAAATTAAAATTAATTATTAAATTAGTCACCGATTCAATCATTAAAATAATTATTAATTTAATCTCTTTTATATATATAATCAATGATTAAATTAATTATTAATTTAGTCTCTTTTATATATATATATATATATATATATATATATATTACTTTTATGTTAATAAATATGTATTTCAATGTATTTATAAAAAAATTAAAATTATTTTAATTATTGAATTGATATTTCAAATTTATATTAATATTTTAAATAATTTAGTAATTGGATAAATATTTTAAGTTTATATTAGTATTTTTATAAAAATGTAAAGATTAAGTGAACTTATTTTAAAATTTAATTAAACATAATAATATAATATACTATTAACCATAAATCTGTGAAGATTTAGTTAGAAATTAATTTTAAGTTTTATCGTTTTTATTTAAAAAAATTATTAAAAAAATCAAAATAATTAATTAAAATAAAGAATTTTAATTTAATAAATGTGTTAATATTACTAGTTATTGGAGAATTAAATTTATAATAATAATAATTATATAAAATTATAGAATTAATAAAATTTAAAATTATTGGTATTTTTTTAATTATGAAGCTAAAATTTGATAATATTAATAAATTAAAATTAAAAAAAATATATATATATATATATATATATATCACTTTAATTATTTTAATTAAAAATAATTTCATAAAAAAACTAATATTTGAAAATAAAAATGCAAAAGTATATAGTTTTTCTTTTATTTAATTATATTTTTTATTTTTTACTTTTTGGGTTTTAGTCCATAACAACAATTTAATTGCTCTAATTTCCACAAAAATATATAATTTCTCTTATTAACAATTTTTTTTAATCAGATTAAGAAAATTATTACTAATAAGATTCAAAACCAGTACCTTAGAGTTAGATACTAATACTCCAACCACTAAACTGTTAGAATTTTTTAATAAAAATTTATAAATAAATTATATTTATATACAAATAAATATATATATCCGTGTAAATATATAAATATAAAATATATAAATACAAATATATTTATATATTTTGATATATTTATATGTTCGATGTGAGGATCACGCTAGAGGGTGAAAGTGTGTGTCGAGTGAGTTTTCAAAATTTGATGTCAAATTTGTGAGCGAGTCTCTTTATATGGATTTGTAATTTAATGATAGAATATAATCTTTATAATTTATTTATATAATGATATAAAATAATTGTTTTCTTTATTTATTTTTATTTTATTTTATTTTATTCTTTTTATCTTCTTTTTTTCTTCTATTATTTAATTAAAATTTTTATATTAAAATAATTTTTCATTATTAAAAATAATTAAATATTTATTTTTAAAATTATTTTTTAAAATTATTTAATTTAACAAAATATTATGAATTAATCTATGTCTTGAAAAAATAATTATTAAAAGATGATTTTGATTAATTTATAATAATATATGTTAGGAAAAAATTGTTCTATTAATAATCATAATTAGATTAATTTATAATAATTTGTTAAATTAAATAATTTTAAAAATAAATATTTAATTATTTTTAATATTAAAAAAATTATTTTAATATAAGAATTTTAATTAAATAATAGAAGAAAAAAATATAAGAAGAATAAATTAAAATAAAATAAAAATAAATAAAGAAAATAATTATTTTATATCATTATATAAATAAATTATAAAGATTATATTGTGTCATTAAATTATAAACTCATATAAAGAGACCCGCTCACAAATTTGACATCAAATTTTAAAAATCTACTCGACACACTTTCACCATCGAGCGCGCCCTCACATCCAACATATATATATATATATATATTTTATATTTATATATTTACACGATATAT
>OY731400.1:55574386-55614000 GCA_963425845.1 Sphenostylis stenocarpa | reverse complement strand
CTGGCCTATCATAGGGAACCCGAAAGGGGCGTCGTAAGGGAACTAACACTTCCCTTACACGTAACTAACTCCCTTACCCAACTCTGGTTTAAATGACCAAAGTTGGTTTTCGAAAAACCAACACCTTTTCTCTCCTTTTTCTATGTTTCCGGTAAAAACATCGGTGACGACTCCATAAGAACCCTTTCAAATTAGTTCTTAGGTCATTCCGGTTATCGGGCAACCTAAGAACACCTTTTCGAAAATCTCGCCCTTCGGTTCAGCTCGGTTATCGGACAACCCAAAGGCGTTGTAACATCACCCATAAAAATGCAAAAAACAGAAAAGTCGGAACCATCGCGTCGCTCCGACCCCCTCAGCTCGCAAGAAAATTCGCCAATGCCTACAAGTATTTAGTTTGCTTCATGTTTCATATTCTTCAAAAGTTTTTCTTTGCATTTGATATTTTTAGTACATGTATTAGAGTTATAAAACGTTTATTACGAACTATTAGGGTCTCCTTCTCGAATTTGTACATTTAATATTTTGACCAACTAATATTTAATAGGTAATGAAATTTTATCACCACATTGCAAGTGTTATCTGTTTTGAAATTTTAGTTCGTCATAGTTTTATTCT
Source organism: Sphenostylis stenocarpa (assembly GCA_963425845.1). Taxonomy (NCBI): domain Eukaryota; kingdom Viridiplantae; phylum Streptophyta; class Magnoliopsida; order Fabales; family Fabaceae; genus Sphenostylis; species Sphenostylis stenocarpa. The sequence continues at coordinate 55,613,382 of OY731400.1, read as the reverse complement.
TAAAAAAATATCTCGATGAGTTAAAAGAGAATGATATATATAAATTATCCTTAATGTAAACTTATAAGTGTGTACCAAAATAAAAAGACATTTTTTCTTGTTTAAATTCTAAACTTAATTAAGACAATTACTAATGGCCAATCTTTAAAAAATAAGTTCTTATACATAGATTTTTTTTTCATTAAAATTTAATGGGTTGTCTTCTCTTTTATCAAATTCATATTAATTTTTAATAATAGTTGTACAATATTGATAAATATAAATACATTCATCTCCTAGGAAACACAAAGGAAATTATTTCTATTAAATTATAATTAATGTTTCTTAATTCATTACTTACACTAATGTACAAAGTTATCACATTAAGTTTTTATTATTTTGTATCACAAACTACCAAACTCTCAAAACATAGATAGAGCAAATACAGAAAAGTGAGAGAAAAATAGCTGAAAACTTGTATATAGAAAATGAGAGAGTTAGGGGTCATTTATAGAAGACTCTATAAACCAATAGAAATAATTAACACATGTTCTTATGCTATTTGAATCACATTCTAACACCCCCTTTGATTCAAAGGCTTATAAACAGAAATCAATTACTTTTAATGTTAGGAAATCCAAATGTGAGTCTAAGTCTCATATTGAGAAAGAATGAGAAAGTTGAGCAACATATAAGTAAAACCCATAACTCAATACGTTAAGGTTTTGGTTAAGGTTTTGGGTTGAGAGTAATGTAAATCTCTTATGTGTGTTGGGCTCATATCTCATTAGTGTTATGCTCTCCCAGTGAATCCCCCTCGAAAGACTTAACATTTAACAACTCTCTCAGTTCCTTCAACATTTATCGTCCACCAGTTATTCAACAGTATTATATCAGGATATACCTTCAACTCATTCAATAATGAAGATAATCACAATGCCTGGCAAGCCGTTGAACAAGTTGCAATGTGTTTGCTTCATAGGTTGATAGTGTCACCACTGTTTGCTTCTTTAAAATCCAAGATATAGAGAATCCAGACAACAAAAAGACTTGTCTCATAGTACTTCTCTTATCAATCAAGTCACCGCACCAATCAGAATAAGAATAGGCTACAAGATGTAAACTATCATCATTGGTGGTTTGATTAGGGAAAATAATTCCATATCCCAGCATTCCCTTTAGATATCTCATGATTCTTTTAGCATCTGAGAGATGTGATTGTTTAGGATCACTCATGAATCTACTCACAAGTTCAACACTAAAAGCAATTTCTGGTCTACTATGACAAATAAACCTCAAGCTACCAACAATTTTCCTTAACAAATTTCCATAAACAAAAGCCTCATTATCACTCCTTATCAGTTTTAAGTTTAACTTAGCTGGAGTTTCTACAGGATTACACTCCATCATATTAAACTTCTTTAGTACCTCTGAAATATACTTCTTTTGGTGCAAAATAATTCCTTTTTCAATATAGGAAAACTCTAATCCCAAAAAATATGATAGGATTCCCAAATTTGTCATTTGAAATTCCTTTTTCAAACTTTGCTTGAGTGAATCAATATTGGTTAGACTACTACCAATAATAAGAAGATCATCCACATATAAGAAAATAATGTAGACACCAAATCTTGTCTGGCCATTCAATAAGTTAAGAAATCCTCTGTTTTGAAGATGGACAAGGCTTCATAGGGCCCCTAGTAGTGTTAGCTAGGCTCCATTTAAGAAAAAGAGGGTTTTCTTAAAAAATTAAAAAATTAAAAATTTTGTCAGAGAAGCCGGGACGACCGTTCCAAATTCTAGACGGCCGTCCCGAATTTGGGATGACCATCCCACATTCCTTAGTGGTCTGGGATGGTCGTCTCGACTGACAAAATCCGGGATGGCCGTCCCGGCCTCCTGGGTGAGCGAGCTTATAAATAGGACGTCAATTCTTACCATTTCACACACTTTCTCATATTTTGAGACACTTCTCAGCATTTTTACACTGTTCCAGAGGTCCGAGTAGTCTTTCCGATAGTCCATTTGGGCAAAATCGATTAAAGAAGTCTCATTTTGAGACATCCAGCTCTCGGGAGTTTTAAGAATTTTATTGTTCAAGGAGGAGTGTTCTTGTAGTGGGAGGGGATTACCGAAAAGCGTCCTCAAGTTTGGAAGATTTATAAAAAGATCTATTCAGAGGTTCTTTTCAATTCCTTGTCTTTTATTGCTTTCCTTTTATCGCTTTCCTTTGTGTGCATTAAAAATTATGGCCATGTAGATATTTATTTAAATACTGCAAGTAAATAAATAGGGTAAAAACATAATTTCTATATCTTTATTTTTGAATTATCCATCATAGGGAACCCGAAAGGGGCGCTGTGGGTGTTAACACCTTCCCCACACGTAACTAACTCCCTTACCCGACTTTGGTTATAATGGCCAAAGTTGGTTTTTTCTACCAACGCCTTCTTTTTTATCCTTTTCCAATGTTTATGGTTAAAACATTGGTGGCAACTCCATAGAACCCTTTTTGCGAAAACCTCGCTTTTAAGGATAGTTCGGTTAACGAGCATCCTAAAAGTGATGACCACAATATTTTATTAAAACGCGAGTCACAAACCATCATATCGCAACTGCTCGAACTTATCGTTCCTCTCCCTTAGCGGTTGGGGATAGTGGCGACAAATAAGAACTTCAGTGATAGTCAAAATTTTAAAATATACTCCATGTTCAATTGAACATTTTTGAAAACCAACACTATGAAGAAAGGTGCTTATCCTTTTGTTTTAGGCCCTTAGTGTCTGTTTGAGGTCATATAAAGCCTTCTTTAATTACCTAACCTTTTGTTCATTCCCCTTACTTATGAAAATAGGCGGCTAAGTAATGAAAACTTTTTCATCAAGTGCTTCATTGAGAAAGGCTAATTTAACATCCAACTGTCATAACTTCCAATTCTTCTAGCTAGCCAAAGAAATAATCAATCTTACCATTTCCAATTTAGCCACAGGTGCAAATACCTCTTAAGTAATCTATCCCCTCATTCTGCATGATCCTTTTAGCTACTTATGTGGCTTTATGCTTAGCAATTGATCCGTATGATTTGTGTTTAACTTTAAAATTTGACATTAATAGGAACCTTATTTTGAGTTAATTATAGCATTTCCCAGGTTTTATTCTTCTCAATTCATCTTCCATAACTGATCTCCATACTTCACTAGAGATTGCTTCATCAAGACTAAGGTTTTACATCTGCCATGAGTGCCAAGTACTGGACTAAATCACCATCATCAGAGATAACATTATCAGGGTAAACTTGATAATCTAAGAGTTTTGAAGGAAACCTTATACTTCTTGTAGATCTATTATTCACTTCTTCAGACTCAACATTCATTGTTTGTTGAGTAGTATCCTCTACAAGATTGCTTTCTTCCCATTCAAACTCTAAGCTTGGAATTATTTCAGATGTGAACTCATTTCATGAATTAGATTCATTAAAATGAACATCTCTATTGAAAGAAACTTGCTTTGTCTTGGGATTGAATAGCTTGTAGGAACCCATGGAGTTGTAGCCTACAAAAATCAATTGTTCACTTTTATCATTAAGATTCCTTCTCTTTTGATCTGGAATGTGTTCACAACACAAAGAACCAAATATTTTATAGTGCTTGACTGAAGGCTTGATACCAGACCATGGTTCTTATGGAACCATTGAGTCAAGCCTTTTGGTAAGATATCTATTCAAGACATGAGCAACAATAATGGCTACTTCACCCCATAAACTATGGGGGAGATTTTTTTTGTTTGAGCATGCTTCTTATGTTTCTTATTTCTTCTATTCCATTATTTTGTGGAGTGTAGGGAATAATTACCTCAAGTATTATTCCATGCTCCTTGCATAAACTTTCCAGCTCACCATAAATAAATTCCCCTTCATCATCTGTCCTCAAAATATTGATAAGCTTTCTAGGCTACTTTTCCGTTAGAGCTTTGAACCCTGTAAAGATGTTGAAAACTTCACTCTTTTCTTTAATCAAATATAGCCACAAGTTTATGCTAAAATCATCCACAAATAATGCAAAATATTTATTTCCTTCTAATGAAGGAACACCAAATGACCCACAAACATCAAAGTAGACAACATGTAATATAACACTGGCTTTGGACATAGTGTAAGGTCCAAAAGAAGTTCTTGATTGCTTTCTAATCTAGCAATCGTCATAGTGTATGGCTAATATGATTACAAATTAAACATTTAATTCTCTTTCTGTCAATTACCTTTTTCTTTCCTCCTCATAAGTTACTGAAACTCCCTCTTTTATTTAAAATTTTTTATTGATCTTGATCTTGGTTTTGACTATTTCTTCCATAGCCACCTCTAGAATTTCTCCCATGACCTTGACCTCTTAAATTTCTTTTGTAGCCTTCCTTTCTTAAATTTTGAGCCTACAATGCTTGATGATCATCATGTTGGAAAAACAATAATAATAATAATCCTGATTTTGATTCTAACGATCAAACATAAACATAATCTCATACTGATAAACATGTTGTAAACTGAATGCGAAAGCGTACCTGAATTAGTCATAATGATGATGTCTTTGTAGAGCACTATATTGATCTTATGGTCTTCCACCTGAAGAGCACCTATATTTCCCTCTTGATTTTCTCTCTTGATGGGGATATAAAGAAAGGAACGGGACTGATACTTACGTTCTGTGTGTGTGCTCCCAGAAGGGGACCACGACCCCTTAAAATAACCAGAATTAGGTTAATTACTTAAGTTTTAGTATTTCCAATTTGGCCCCTCATCAAATTAGAAATTTCTCAATGGTCTCTACACAATTTTATTTTCATGACATATGCCTTTAGCCAAAACTTTAATTTAGTCAGATCACTTTATTATTTGGCTTAATAAATAATGACCCTAACACATTTAAATTATGTATCATATATATACATGACCCAAATTTTGCCAACAATCTCCCACTGGTCACAAATATATATGTCCTTACAACTTTACAAATGTGTTAGACTTTATGAGCTCAAAATTACCATTATATTCCTTTAGCATACTCCAAAAGTCCTGTCCATTAATCATATCAGGATATAGAACCAAACCAGCTTTTCATTGCATCATCGCAACTAAAACCAACAATGATTACTCATCCTAACATAACCAAATGACATGGATTCATAATGAAATGTGTAGCATGAAAAATTACGTGAAGGTGATCTGTACACGTCTATTTTCAACTGGTCCAAACTTTAACTTATCAAGATCGATATAATATCCTTAATGTACAAAGTGTAATGAATGAACTAAAAAACCGCATATCTATAGATAACCAAATATGTCCAAAAATCAATGTATACATATATGAAATTAAACATAGAACATAAAATATATGAAAGTGACTAACTCCCACTAAACCACAAATTCCTCAAACTGTAAAACACCCATGTGAGCAACATGCTCATGAAAGACCTTGGGCGGAAGTCCTTTAGTTAGAGGATATGCTATCATGGAGTTTGTCCCTAAGTGTTCTATGGAAATCTGTCCACTTTGTACTCTTTCCTTAACAATACAGTTGATTTATTGTCACAATATAACTTAAGTGGTCTTTCAATGTCTTTCACAATTTGCAGCCCTGTGACAAAATTTCTCAGTCATATTCCATGATTTGATGCCTCATAGCATGTTACAAATTCTTGACATCCTACAAAATCTGAGTCAGAAAACCTAGCGATCTCCAACTGGTCTGACCTCCTATATGTGAGCATATAATCTTTTGTTCTCTTTAAATATCTTATGACCCTTTTTGTTGTTTTTCAATGGTCTATTCCTGGATTGCTTAAATATCTGCCTAGAACCCCAACTATATATGCTATGTCTGGATGCGTACATACTTGGGCATAGATCAAACTCCCTACAACTGATGCATAGAGAATCTTTTGCATTTCCTCAATTTCCAAATTCCCTTTGGGCACTGATTAAGACTAAACTTGTCTCCCTTTAAACTTGTGATACATACAATCATCAACAATATTCATCTTGAAGCCAAATGAGTTTCATACCTTCTGGTAATGGGACAAGTTCCCAATAACCTTATTGTCTTGCATGGACTTATACTTATCCTATTGCTTCAATCCAATTTTGAGAGTTAGAACCTTTTATAGCTTGACGGAAGTTAACTGGGTCATCTTCCATTATATCATTATTTTCCTCATGTTCCTAAAGAAATACCATGTAATCATCCGAAATAGCACTTCTTTTTTCTCTAGTGGATCTCTGCAAAGTTATTAGCTCATGATGCACAGGTTCTTGAGGATCTTGAGTTTGTTCTTCATGAACAACCAAATCATCTTAAGTAAGGGGTTCATCAACAATGCCTTGTGGAGGTTCCGAACTTACTTTATCAAAAGTAACTATTTGAATCGGTTCTGAAATTGTTACCGATTCTTCCTCCAAGATGAAGTTCTTAATCTTATTCTTCCCCCCAAACTCAATATCCTCAAAGAACGTAGCAGTTCCCGTCTCAAAAATTGTCTTTAATGTGGGATCATAAAATTTATATCCCCTGGATCTTTCATCATAACCAATAATATAACCACTTACTGTTCGAGAGTCCAATTTCTTTTCATTTGACTTATAAGGTCTTGCCTCAGCTGGACAATCCCACACATGAAAATGCTTCAGACTAAGTTGTCACCCAATCCAAAGCTCATAAGGTGTTTTGGTAGCTGCTTTAGTTGGTACTCTGTTTAGAATATAAGTTGTCGTATTTAGTGTCTCTCCCCAAAGTGATTCCAGTAAGGTGGAATGACAAATCATACTCTCTACCATATCTTTAAGAGTATAACACAAGCTCAAACGTCACGATTTGATAGTGACCTGAGCACTTGTGCCATAATGCACCTGAATGAGTATTTTCAATTTTACGTTTAGTACCACGTGATTCTGTATTAAGGGTTTCATTATAGGTGACCACAATATCAAGTAAATACTGATTATCATAAATCAAAAGTGAACCAGTTCCAACAATATCTGAATTAAAAGACAAACTGAACTTATTGTTTCCAAATGAACACAAATAACATAATTTGTCCAAATAAGAAATTGAAACCAAATTCTGTCTAAATGACAGCACAACAAAAGTGTCTTTCAAATCCAAATAAAAAACTAGTACTCAATAACAATTTAAAATGTCCTATAGCTTCCACCTCTACCGATTTACCATCTCCAACATAAATCCATCTTTCAGAATCAATTGACTTCCGGTAGTTTAGGCAACCCTTTCTTTTCACGTCAAGCATGATATTTTTCACATTTCTTCTTTATGTGTCCAGTCTTATTGCAAAAGAAACATTTGTTTTCTTGAGTTTGTTTCTTTTGTTCTGGAATCCTTAGCAGCTTCTTTCTCGAGATCCTCTGATCTCTTTCTTTTGCCCTTAGCCTTGGAGGTGCTTGCAAAATGAGCACTTTCTGTCTTGTCTTGCTTTAGTCTTTCCTCTTGTTGTACGCAATGTGAAATGAGTTCATTAAGAGACCATTTATCCTTCTGACAGTTGTAAGATACCTTAAATTGATTAAACGTTGCAGGAAAAGAAATCAACACCAAATGAATGAGCAAGTCTTCTGAGAGTTCAAGCTTTAGTGCCTTGAATTTAAAAACAATATTAGACATGCTCATAATGTACTCCCTGATATTTCCTTTGCCTTGATATTTCATGGAGATCAAGTTCTGAAGAAGAGTGCTTGCCTCCGCCTTATCGCTTTTTGCAAAGCACTGCTCAATTTCAGCAAGGAATTCTTTGGCACTTGTGATGTTTTCAGAAACAGTGCCCCTAAACACCTCCGGGATGCCGCGCTTAATGATCATTAGACTCATGCGATTTGAGCGATCCCACTTCTCATAATCTCTTTTCTGTTCAGAAGTACTTGAATCCGTAGGAGTAGGGGGTTACTCAGTCCTTAACGCAAGATCCATATCCATGCAACCAAGAACAATATCAATGTTATCTTTCCAGTCCTTAAAATTTGTTCCATTGAGGACCGGAACAGAATTTAAATTGGCAGATACAGAAGCAATTGTAGCTGAATTTAGAACACGAGAAATAAACTAATTATGCTCACATTACATAAAAAATAAATAATATATATTCAAATAGTGGTTTAACCCATCTCAAGACACTCAATGCACCATCAATATCAAGTCTTTGGACAGTAATATTAACTGCTAGAGGTATATTGTTGTAATAATCAAACATTGACAATAAAGCACGTCCAACAACAAACCAGTCTTTTGATTGATTTATCATCGACAAAGCAAATCCTTATAATTATCACATGTTTATCATTACAAGTGTGTATGCAATTCAGCCAAATATTAATCTTCCTTTGGGCCGACTAATACTCGCATGAATATACACAAACACTAACATTCAATATTTTTCATGAACTGCCCAATTCAAGAGAAGTTACTTTGGTGACTTCTTGACTCAATTTGCTCACAAAAAAATATTAAACTACTAAAAATTGAATATTTTATTTATATAACAAAACCAAATATTTAATATTTGCAAACTAATTCAAAAGAGAATCACCTCATTAGAATTCTACTAAGGATGAACACCTCCCTAAAATCTCATTAGGGATGAACACCTCATTTGAATAAATCAAAGGATGAAAAAAGGCCTCATTTTCCACCAATACATAAAGGATGAACATCTCCCTAAAATCACACTAGGGATGAAACAGAGATAGTTCTGAGTCTCTTTAGCATAATGCTCTAAACCCAAAAAGGGAATTAAACAGTAATCACTCAAACCCTAATTTAACATCAAATTTTCCTTAAATTCCTAGGGGATAGAGACAATAAATAATAATAGCCACACATGTGGAAACATTCACCAGTTGCCTAAGATCCTCTATGTTGGGAATTCCCCAAACACCACTCCCAATTCCAAACCCATAAAATTAAATAAAAACAAAAGATTCAAAAAAGAACAGAGAACCCAATACAAAAAAAAATTGAAATTTGAAACATTGTTTCTTTCTCAGTAAAACTTGAAACTTAAACTGAAACAAAAGGGAAAAACGAAGAAGAAGAAGAAGAATCTATAGCTTCCTCCACGGTTCCATCAGCAAGCAGAATCAGATTGGGGATGTTACCCCCAAATTTAAATTTTAAGGTTCACAAAAATTAGAGATTATCCTCCACTTAGGGTTCATAAAATTGGGTAATTTGAATTGTTTAAAATAAAATTAATCCTAATTTTCATAATTAGGGTTCTATAAATTAAACAGACATGAATCAAATATGGGCGGCTCTGATACCAATTGTTGGAAAACAATAATAATAATAATAATCCTGATTTTGATTCTAACGATCAAACATAAACATAATCCCATACTGATAAACATGTTGTAAACTGAATGCGAAAGCGTACCTAAATTAGTCATAATGATGATGTCTTTGTAGAGCACTATATTGATCTTATGGTCTTCCACCTGAAGAGCACCTGTATTTCCCTCTTGATTTTCTCTCTTGATGGGGATAGAAAGAAAGGAACGGGACTGATACTTACGTTCTGTGTGTGTGCTACCAGAAGGGGACCACGACCCCTTAAAATAACCAGAATTAGGTTAATTACTTAAGTTTTAGTATTTCCAATTTGGCCCCTTATCAAATTAGAAATTGTTCAATGGTCTCTACACAATTTTATTTTCATGGCATATGCCTTTAGCCAAAACTTTAATTTAGTCAGATCACTTTATTATTTGGCTTAATAAATAATGATCCTAACACATTTAAATTATGTATCATATATATACATGACCCAAATTTTGCCAACACATCAGACTTATCTGAATCTCTTTCAACCAATCATTGCTCATGTGTCTCGAGAGAACTTGTAGCTCTTCTACCTTCAAATATTCAAGCTTCTTGGATTTTTCAATCGCGACAACTATGTGATCAAATTTAGGGTTGAAAGTTCTCAAGATTTTTCTACAATTGTTCGATCTAAAATTTTCTCACTACAATTCTTCATAGTATTTGTGAATAATGATTCTATTGAAAAATTAATTAGTTATCTTTTCATTATTTTTCATTTGCATAAATTCATATTAGCGCTCCTTTGTCTGTAATCTCACTTTCTTCAATTGCTCTGCACTCTCACTACATTTCTCTAGGATCTTCCATGCTTCTTAGTTGTAGCCCTTACAATCTTCTCAAAATGCACCTTATTAACACATTGATGAATGAAGAAGGTTGTTTTATAATCTTTTTTCTTATTTTCTTTGTAAAGTGTCTTCTATGCATTTGTGGAACCTTCAGTGAGTTTTGGTACCCTTCTTCGACAATCTCTGCTACGTCTTGATAGTAAAAAATTGTTTTCATCTGGACACACCGATCCCAATTCTTTCTATTGAGAATAGGAAAATTTGTTACAAAATTTGCACCTGTTGGCCTCATCTAACTAACAAATTGTTAGATCTTAAACAACACAAACACACAAAAGAGAAAAACAAACGAAGACATGTAGATAGAAAATGGAAGAGTGCAGGTCGTTTATAGAAAACGTGTACACCAATAGAAACAACTAAGACATGTTTTTATGCTCTATTTGAATCACATTCTAACACAAACTTGTTTCAGATGTGAAGAATCATTCTATTTTTCGATTTCAGCAAATACAGCAAACGAGGGGTGAAGAATGGAACAAACATGTATGGAATGGATAGGTAGGCATGTCCCACATCAAAAAATTAAAGCAGACGCGTGACTTAAAAACTTGTGTAAATTGTTAGACTAGAAAATTAAATTATATAGATACGTGGAAACTGACTTTAAAAGTTGATTTTATAAAATTAAATTAATATTTTTTATTTCTAATTCTAATAATGTTAGATTTATTATACTATTTGTTATTAGACCACCTATTTTGTAGTAGAATCAGACAATATTCTAGTTTCTTTTTCTTATTACTAACATATGAAATCACAATTAATTTTAACATACTATAACTATTATACTATTTATTCTTAAACCACCTATTGTGTAGTAGAACTAGACAAGTCTCTGCTTTTAATATAAATCCTAAAACTGTGTTTCCGACTTAAATTGTTTTTTTAGAAAGATGAATCTATATTTTTATTTCTTTTCTCAACCACGGCAACAAAATTATAAGTTAAAATTTTGGATAAATTATCGAAAATTTTGTGCATAAAAGATGAATCATAGTGTCTTCACTCTACAAATATATGACTATCCTGATATAACCTTTGCACTCTCTTTATCGTAATTTTAGAGTTAAATAATATATTGTTAATAAATAATAAAAATATATAAAAGAATAAATGAAAAAAATATAAAATATTCTTTTATTCAATATATTTAATAATTTATTTTAATATTTAAAATAAATAAATAAATAAAATTATAAATATAAAAAAATATATATTATCATTCAATTTGAAAAGACTAAAATTACAAATTTACACATAATTTATAAAATTTTGGGACCTATTATCCATCATTTACCAAGAAGATCAGTGATTGTTGGTCCAACACCAAACACAATGTGTTAATTTTGCTGAAGAGTAACAGACATAAACATGATAGTAGAATCACAGTCATGAAGGATCTACTACAAATTCCATGAATTAAAAGCCAGAAATAAGTATGTTTTTGCTCTTGATATTGCAAAAAAATAGCACTATTAATACATTCCCAATCATTAAATCCAAGCAGGTGGTAGACCATCCTCCAGAAACATCCTCAGTGCTTAAATGCCAACAGAGTTATATCTTCTATATCATGTGTTTAAATGGTTTCGTTATCTTCCCTGATCTTGTAACATGACAATCAAAGTCTTGCAGTTATATATATATATATATATATATATATATATATATATATATATATATATATATATATATATATATATATATATGTAATAGTAATTTAATATGAAGAATGAACTGAAATAAAAAGATTGAGTCTCAAATCTACCCCACATCATTCTTTTCTAAAAGAAAAACCTAATCCATTGCAAGTGCTTGTCGTTACTGTTTTTGTTAATGTTGGTCGGCATTTCGTTACTGTATAAAAAGACCGACAATTTCGTCCTGTTCGAGAACGATGAACATAGTTTATAGTTCTAAAGAAAAACCAAGGCCTGCATCAATAGTGATCCAACTACTGTACTGATTTGAGGCATGAAATTGTTAGGTGGTGTACCTTAATTAACTACTGCAGAAGGAAAACAACATATCAATTGAGGAAACCCACTTTGATAAGAGTATATCATTTCCATTGTATTCTTTATCTTATCCTTAACTGCCATTAACGTGGCTTTTATCTTTTTAACAAACTGGGCATTATCGCAATTGACTTTCATATATACTTTTTTAAGGTGCACTTTCATATATCTTTTAGTAACCGCATAGTATTTTCCACTAAAAGAATGTATTGACAAGTTATTATTTTCTGTTTCCTTCTGAGATAACCAATAGTGAGGTTTTCAGCAGATTTACATATTGGCCATCGCAGTCCTCACGTATATACCATTCATTCAGATTCAGAATCTATAATAAAACTACTTCGTGCATCAAAGATTATTGTTCACCTAACTTGGATCCTCCTTGGGACCTCCCAGTTGGATAGTTTATCTCCTTTTAAATTATCACATGTTCTTATACTCTAAAATTTTTGTGGGTATTGAGATCTCCTCAATCTTCTTTAATCACAAATGTTAGTTATCCTGAAGGAAACTGCTACATTTGCAGTTTTTCTTTTCCTTACATCCCACTAAATGAAGTGACAGAAAGAGTCAAAGTTTTGGTACAATTAGTTGGTAAGAAGTAGGTAAATATTAACCAATGTATGCGAGTGTTAGCTGAGTAACCTTCCCCTCCCTCCCTCGATCTTCCTTCCCCCAACTGTCCTTGAATGTTGTTGGCATGAAAACCTTTTATCAATCTAAGTATGAATAACTTAGCTCCCTAAAGATCCTTTTTATATGTATCTAATTAAACCAAACTGAATTCACACAATTAAATATATTTTCTTAAACTTGTTCATTTAGATATTATAAACCCATGTAAAGAAGACTGGTTCCTTTCTTTACCATCTGATTTGGTAACGAGGATATTTGAGGCTTCTAGTTCGTGTCCAACCATTAAATTTGTTGTTATGCAGTAACCTGAGAGATTATGAGAATCTAAAAGGATTGTTGAGATTTTGGTTTTAAGAGAAATGTTGTTTGAGAGTAGGACTGGACCGGTTCTTGAGGTGAAGAGCAATAATTACAGCCCTGTAATTCCGTCGTAGATCCTATGGAAGTAGCAATTATAAATAAGAATTTACCCTAGAAAAATACCCTTATAATCGTTTAAATTTATAATCAAATCAAATACATATATTTTTAAAATATAATCGAAAATTAGTTATAATCACAAATGTTGGTGTTGTAATTTATCCTCCAAACTACATATTCTTTACTTTAATAGAATGAAATCATTAAAGAATTTAATGCCTATTTTGCTATGTATTTTAATTCGGTTGATTTAATTTTTCATTAAAATATTTATTCAAACCAACATCATAATTAAAAATTAAATGTAAATTGATTTAATTTTGATGTAATATAAAATTAAAATAAATTAAAAAATGTTTTGTGGTTAACAAAATTTTACATTTTTTTTATAACCCTAGTTTAAACATAAAGAAAATAAGTTAAATAATCTGTTCAGATCAATAATTTACGTAACCATGAATGCCGAGTGGGATCGCAAATCAAAATAGAAGAGAAAATATGGGATTTATTGGAATCAAAGAGATTCATTTAAAGGTACATATATTCGTTGGACTTGTGAACAGAAAATGCATGCCACCCTTCTGGTGCCACATGAAGTACTGGTTTGTGCTTTTATTCTCAAAACTTAATTTAGCGCGTATTATTCCCTATTTTGAAGTGATGATGTGCATCTGGACCTCCTGGACTCACTCGATTGGGTCGGTAGTACGGGCTTCTTGTTGCATTGCTATTTCTGAACCCAATGCTGTAAGAGACCTTAACACTTTTCATGGCTAGGCTTCGGCCTTCTGAGTCTGGATTAAGGTGCTTGATAGTACTAAGGAAAATGGAGCGGGGGGGGAAGTAAGAAGAAAAAGGGTCATGATTCCTCAGGGGGCGAGTCTCGGACATGTTGAATGAGAGCAACAAGAGTAAAGTGCAGAAACAGATTCTCACTCTAGCCATTTTCCCTTCAAGATTTTGAAAAACGCTAGACAAATTTGGTATATATCTTAGCGAAGAGATAACATGTATATATAGATATATATATGCATCAGGTGCTTGCTTCATTGTTTTATGTTATAGTAATCCAAGTGGAAGTCCTTATTGCACTTCTTATTTTTTTTTTTTTTTTGTATTTATATGAGCACTCGCTAATGGTCATAAGCTTTTATTGTCCTTATTCCACGTTAAATATAAATTCTCTGTTTGGACAAATGTGCAAAAAGATTGATTTTGGAGGTATGCAACTCCCCAATCTGTTGCCTAGTGAGTGTATAGCTGTGTCCTATACGAAAAAGAAAAGGGCTTCATTTCTCACAGTGATGCCTTTCGACCTATGATGGCTAATGTGTCACTTATTTTGGAGCTAATTAGCATGCCTGCTTAGCTGTTTCAATTATGTCTTATTGTGATGTTATCTAAAGCTAATTAACATCATGCTTGGTGATTCGTTTCCTTCTAGGCAGGAGTTTGAGTTGATGGAAGAACTAAGCTCTCATGCCGAAAGAATTCACAGGTTAATTTTGTGAATTAGAGCTATGCCTTACAGCTCGATGGTTCAGAAACGATTCATATTCAATAAATAATAGCAACGGTCTATTTTTATATGAAAAATTGTGAGATTATTTCTCCTGTTAGAGAGACCATGTCTGAGGAAGACAATCATAGATGATTCTTGATTATCATGTATAACTTATAATTGCTGTAACAGAATTTGGCAATCGAGTTCAAGTTTTAGCTTTGTACATAGAAAACGATTAACATACTTCATTTTGTTTCAGTAGAATTTTCTAAGACATGCAAAAGGTTTTGGTTGAAAAAGCTAGTATCTTTTTTTTTTTCCTTTTTTCCTGTATGTAGTTAAAAAGTTAATTGATTTAATCTGTGCATAAGGTAAGACGACAATTAAGGGTCAAATAGCAATAGACTTGATACAGATTTTTAAACCGCAATAGACCAAATATATGAAATTTTTTTCATAATTTCTTATTTTAAGGAAAACAAATGTTAGTTGAGTTCAGACAACACTGAAGGAATACAAGTATTATTTAGTCCTTGGATTCAGATGATTACTAAAGCCCTGACAAATTTATTGTGCAAAATAGGCAACACGTAGCATTGATCTTTATTCATACATACCTCTGAATGCAACAATTTGTAGCCGATCAAGTTTGGGTCCCCTTAGACATCAACTGGGAAACAAATTTCTGAACCTTCCGGATGTTCGCAAAATGTCAAGGAAATAACCAGCATTAATATCTACAATTAAATGACTAGGAGGAAAACAAACAAAATAATGGGAGGATATCTTTTCTTCATAAATGGGATGATTAAGCATCAGCAAGTTATTGTCGTTCACAATGGCTCGAATTAACAAGTCTTCTGCTTCCTCGCGCTTCTTTTTAAGCATGTTACAAATCTGCACGAAATCACATTCAAAAAGAAACCCACCATTGAAAATGTTGTAAGGATATTCAATTCAGAACCAATTTGCAGCTTGAAAGTGTCCACAATTATGATTTTTTAAAGCGAAGGGATAAATTGGTTTGCTTGCATAAACAATAAAACACAAGAACGGGAGTTTAGGAACTAGAAAGGGCTTTATAAACGAATATATATATATATATATATATATATATATATATATATATATATATATATGCTTGTGTGTGTATATGTATATATGTAATTATGTGGATATCTTCCCTTGCACGCAGCTTCATCAGCCTCAGGCCAACATAGTCATCAGTCATAACATGTGTACTTAGAAATTTTACAATGTAAGAAGAAATTACATGCTGTTTTGCTTCGGGAAAACAAAAACCCATCTTTTATTTTCACACACACCAATCCGAATTGGTCCCCAAAAAGATTTGGTATTCAAAATGGGAGCTTATGTGGTGAATGTGGGAGAGAAGTTAATCTTAGTCCTTCAACCATATATAAATGGTTAAGATTGTCATAAATTTATCGTTTTAATATTAACTGTTTAATTTAATTATACATTTGAGATACACTTCAAAATGTCTTAATACGGTGCTTAAAAACAGGAAATAACAGTGTCACAGTAACTAATTTGAGAAATAGGGTTATTTAGGTGGAGCTTGCATTGAAAGCAAGAGAGAGGTTCATTCACTCAGATACATACATATATACTGTTAGGACAGATGTCAATATTGTTTAAATTTTTCTCACCCTATACTGACACTGTTTTTGTTGAATTCTGCATTTTTCTTACAGAAATTGTGGGTCTTTTTTTATTTGTCCACTAACCCAGGTGGGCTGTTCTATTTTGAACAGGGTAAATAGAGTATTTCTTCATTCTAGAGGCACCAAGTACCGTGTTTGTTCAGTAACCAAACAACTTCTTGGATTCTATGAAACTGTTTTCATATGTCTCAGCTCATATCAGATGGCAGAAGGCAACTATTAGCAGCATACTATCTTATGTTTTTCAGTATTACCCGTATTGCTTACTTATAAATTGATAACCCGGTTAATTGAATACTTTTAACATAATTCTAATATAGATGGTAAAATGTTCAGATCACTCACATCTTCAAGTTCTTTCATATAAGCTTCAGCCTTTTCAACATTTCTGTCATCTTCCATAAGTATAGAATCAGGTATTTCCACTTCCATCACTTTAATCTCTGGTGGACTTTTAAGTCCGGGCGTTGAATGATTGTAGTGTAAATTGTTGGGCATACTCTCTACCTGACTTTCATGGAAGGAAATTAGGGTAATATATAGGGAAATAAAAAATTATTATCTAAATATTGTCAATAGGGGATTTTGTGTTTAATTTTCCCTGTTACATGTGGCATAAATTCTGTCAATTTAAATTAGAAATCTGGGTATTCATTATTTATAATTAGATTGCCCGTTTTAGTAATTAGAATAATTGTGCCATTAGTGCTATTAATGGTCGTAGATACATAAAAAGTTCTTGACAAATATCCGCAAGTCTCCTTGCATTTATCAGTACTAATCAGGAATCATCAAAATATGACAACACATTAGATATACCAATCCCCAAGCTTTGATTGTGTACCTCTCCAACAACTTCTTCTGAAGATTCTTTAGAATTTCTGCAGTTAAGAATTGTTACTTGTCCAGAAGAACCAACATAAGAAATTACATAATCTATCACAAAGAGAAATTAAAGCAATCAACTATTTTGAGGACCTGCTTTCATTAGGAGATCGAGAGATGCGCTTTAGGGACCTCAACGATGTAAAATCAGCTTCAGAAACCTGTGGAACTGAGTCTTAGAGTAACAAAGGTACCATATCTGTAACAATCAGCTTCTAAGAATTTCTGTATGATTCTTTTGAGCACAAAGGTACCATATCTTCACGTAGAGTAACATAGTTATGAAGTTATTTTTACGTTCTACATTGTCTTCCTTCTCTCTTCTTTTATTCTTTGAGGAAAAAAAAATCATTCTAGCTATGTGAACGGGTGTCAACCCCAAGGGGAAGAGTTATTGACCAAAAGTACACAGCAGGAGTCAGTAATGATGACATTTGCATTTGTGAATGTCAAATAATTTGAGTGACGAATTTTCCCTTCAATCGTTCAAGAGGTAAAAGTCTTTAAAAATGTCAAACCTCAATAGTTTTCCTCTTCAGAAACGGGGTTGAAGGCTTCTGGCTGTTACCAATGTCAATAGGATTTTCATCCTTTGATGCTGTAATACAACGTATCTGAATGTTTTGGCTAGATCTTACAATGGATTTTGTTTCTTTTTGGTGTAAAGAAGTTGTTAGAATCCCGTTAGCTCCAAACTTCCTGATATAACAAAAAATTTATTTGAACAGTCTCTGCAAGAAATTAAAGAGAACAACAGAAGAAGGAAGTATAACACTTGGCACTAGACCTTGAAGTTTTTAAGCTTGAAAGAGCAGGAGTGATCTTGCAATTTTTCAAAGTAAGTTTATTTCCATCTACTGAAGTTATTTTCTGAGAGGACTCGTTGACTGAAGCTTCAGCTTCAGAGTTTACAGATACTACCTGGGTAGTAATTCTAGCTGTCTTCTCTGTTAAGCAGGAAGGATTAACTTGAGAACTGCAAAAATCCACAAAGAATTATGCTCCGACTTGTGATAATACCAAAGATTTTATTCAAAGCATAAATTTTAAATAAAATTTCCAAGCAATAATTTCCAGAAATCAACTAAATGATGAAATATTAGGGTCCAAACTCAATAAATCAAATGGTTAGCATTATTAATTAAAGATATCTATAATAAGATCTCTGAATAGTTTATCATAAAGTAAACATCCAAGCACGGAAGGAAAGGAAACATGTTTGATGAACAATTAAAGACTATTAATTTTTAATGAGAAAAATGGGGTTTATGATCATGGTGAGGACCAAAGCTCATGTCGAGAAACATCTTTAGATTGCTTTCATCATAGTGGTAATAGGTAATGAGACACAAATACTTGTAATGATGCATCTTCTTCATATTTTTCCATCAACTAACTCTTCGATATGTTTTCACCTCATTCTTCAATTAATTTCTTTAACTCAATCCAGGACATCTGATACAGCTAAATAATTAATCAAGTGAATCTCTTATTTCTTTTGGCCATATTTAGACAAATTCACAGGGAAATAACATTGAATTAATTAATAAAAGTGAAGATAAGCAAAGCCAACCACATGAAGGATATGTTTTAAAGAAATTTCTCTATAAACACTTCTAAGAAAAAAAAATAAGAAAAAATATATGAAATCAACTTCTTTATAAGCAAATTGTTTTGTATTAACTCATGCATAAGCAAATTTTAACTTATGGAGAAGTTGATTTCATTTTTCTCCTTATTTTTCTCTTATAGAATTGCTTATAGTGGGATTTCCTCTTGACAGACCCAAAGTCTTGTTATCAAAATATAATTTGTGTCTTCTCTTTTCACTGTGAATTTTAAGATTTATCCTCAGGGAAAATGATTAGGGGTGCTTGATGTGTGTTTAAATTGTCATTGCAATGATGTGGTAGTTTAAGACATTTGCATACATTATTTCATTCTTTGGTTTATTTTACTCTGCACTATCTTTATTTTAGATTACACTTTTGGTTTTTCTTGTTGCTTTTAAGTGATTGTTTTAGGAGCATAAATCAAGTTGGAATCAAATGGAATGGGAAAAGGAAAGAAAGAAAATTCTACAACTCATTTGTGGATCATTCGATGCTTGTGGAAACGTTTCAAAATGGAGATTTTGAAGTTAAAGAAAACCACAGGCAGGCTGTGGATCGCTCCATGCCTGTGGAAATGCTTTAGAGTGCAACTATTAAAGTCATAGAAAACCTCAAGCAAGTTGTGAATCATTCGATGCTTTTGGAAATGCTTCTAAGTTCATTTTTATAGTGCGCTTGACCCAAATTCAAAGGAAGTGATTTAAAAGGAAGAGAAATGCATTTGACCTAGAAGACCAGAAGAGGCAAAGGG
This sequence comes from Sphenostylis stenocarpa, assembly GCA_963425845.1. NCBI lineage: Eukaryota > Viridiplantae > Streptophyta > Magnoliopsida > Fabales > Fabaceae > Sphenostylis > Sphenostylis stenocarpa. The sequence continues at coordinate 55,593,657 of OY731400.1, read as the reverse complement.
GCTTTTGGCTAAACAAGATTGGACATCTAAGAAGGTAGCCAACACTGGGATGTGGAGGCTACTTTCATGCAATGAATTGCTTCAACAACAATTGGTTTTATCTTTTTCTTGAGATTGATGTAGTACTCTAAATTTTGTGTTTTGAATATTTTCGGTCAATGTTAAGTAATTCTAGTTATCTTGATTTTTTATCTTAATTTATACTTTTTCATTGATGAATGGTTTTTCTATGAACAATTTCACAATTGAGAGATTGGGAACTGTTAGCAATTTGAGATAAAACAAATTAGTTTTCATGTGAGATGATTATTGTTCTAGTAATTCTATTGAAATTTCTCAAATTACCTAAGGAATAGGGGGTTAGGTTTCAATGAACAGATTTACTTGCCTAAGGGATTAGGGTAAACATGATTAGGGGTAAACAACTTAAAATTAACTCAATGGGTAATTTGAATACTTGGCATCAACTGAAAAGGGTAGGAAATGAAAGGAAGAATACGAAATCAATTCTCAAAAGTTGTTACAGTAATTAAATTTTCCCAAATAATTTTATTTATCTTTAATACACACATGAGTACTCTTATTTATAATGAAAAAGATATACAATAATAAGGAACAAAATCATTATCTAATTAATAGGAAATATTTGGTACGATATCTCCCAATCAAATCATACCACAACAATAGACATTGGAATGACTGATTGCAAGCCTTTAGAAGTCAAAACTAAACTTAGAGATGTTAAAGATGGTAAACATAGGTAGATAGCAAAGATTGGTTGGGAAACATATCTACTTACCTCATACACATGTCTAAACATTGCTTTTGTAGTTAGCATGGTGAATCAATTTATGCATTCCCCATACGACAAACATCTAGAGGCTATGTGCAAAATTTTTAGGAACAAAGGAAAGCTTTATTCTTTGAAAAGCATGAGAAGAGAAGGAATAAGGTATACATTGATGTTAATTGGGCAGGTTCTATTACTGATAGAAGGTCATCTTCGGGGAATTTTACATTTTTATGGTGATCTTGTAACATAAAAGAGTGAAAAACAAAATATTGTTGCAAGGAGTGGTGCTGAAGTTGAATTTAGATCAATAGGTCAAGGAGTTTATGAAGTCCTATGGCTGAAATGTGTTTTAGTGGAGGAGCTTGAAGACCAATAACTCTCCCTACGAAGTTGTTTTGTGATAACAAGACTGCTATAAGTATTGCTATAATCCAGCTTGAAGATGTAGTAATTTGCACTCGCTTTGTCCCAACCAATCAGCAGATTTATGACAATTTAGCAAAGGGTCTACAAAGACAGCCCTTTGAAAATCATGTCACCAAGTTGGGCATGACTGATATCTCTGCACCAACTTTAGGGGAGTGTGAATTAATTAGGAATATTAGGATTTTATGATTCAAAATAATTATGGAGGTATGGATAAATTAAGAATGTTACATCTGTCCAGATTTGTAGGATTAAGTTAAGGGGAAACAATCTGAACCAGATCAAATTTATTTTTTAGGAACATCTCTATTATTTTGTTTCCTTATTATGGGATATATGTGTCAGATTATGTCTGATTTATCCTCATTTGTAGCAGGTTTAATCTGCATAAATACAAGTTCTACCCTCTGCCATTTGAATCAATTCAATAAGAGAATATTTCTCTACAATTTGAAATCAGGTGTAATCTTTACAGTTCTACCACTGACTTGAGTAAAACAATGGCAACACTCAACAGAAGCTGTCTGACCTCAACATACTAACTTCATTAGTTGACATGCCCCTTTCTAGAACTGTGGTCTTGCTTTTATTTACTTCTTCACAAAATGATTGCTTATTTCCTACCAACTTTCGTGAACATGGTGTAACATCAGAAACAATGCCCTCCCTGATCATGATCAGAAGTAATAGTCACATTCGTTACAAGGAAGTAGTAATCTAACTTCTCCCAAAATATCATTTATGCAGCTTGTGGACAAGAGTTGCTACAAAGTAAGATTCTAGTTTTATAGATTTTCCAGAACAAACATATTACCTGGTATTGCTATTACTTCTAAGATCATCTTTACTACCAAGCAACGCTGCTGCATCCCTCATTAGTTTGCTGGAATCTGTGAGAGAATCACCAGCCATTTTGCTTCCAAGTCTTGTGTCAGACCTGAAATTCACACTGATAAGAGATATAAATGAGTCATTCTACTATTGTATGGTCAACAACTATAATTGTTATCACAAACATAACACACCGTTCTTGAGTGATGGATCCAAGGAGCGTGTCATCACTTTTTTTGCCAAGTAAAATACCCTTGGTCCCTACTGTTAATGAAGGTTCTTTTAAAGATTTTTTTCCCTCTGGTGTGCTGAACATACTTGACTCCATATCGTGTAGTTTTTTATCTTTCATTAACACCATCTTCTCCACCACAGGTTTACTGCATCAAATGAATGAAATCGTGAAAACAGCATATATCTGAAAAAAAAAAAAAAAAAAAATCAAGTCTGCTACCTTACGGAACAGAATTGTTGGAAACTCGGCTAATAACTTAAGCAAACTATAATGTAACATTCATAATGATATAATAATAAAATGATCATAATAATTTTACCTGCTTGTGGGAACCAAATGACACACTGAAGTTGTTTCTTTATTTTCTCTGTTATCATTGTCACAGGAAATCTTCTTCAATGCATCAGCTTTATTAATATTTTCATAACTTGTATACCTCTTTTCTGGCTGAGGGTCATTAGTAAATCCTTGGGAATTTCTACCTAGAGTAATTGTTTCTCCAACACTGCTATCTGACTTAGAAATGTGATGCGGGGAGGAACGATCCAATTGTAAGTCTACAATTGTTGCCTTATCATTAACCTCTTGCGTGTCACCCGAAACTTTAATTTCTGTTGTACCAGAAGAAAACATTTCCGGGCACTTATATGTTGTCTTCTGATTAAGCTCTTGTTTATCTCTGGAAACATTACTGACTCCTGTTACCGATGGAAAAACCTCTGTATGCTGGTTTGAGATAATGTGCTGGTCTGAGATAGTGTGCTGTTCTGAATCACTCTGACCTACCGACTGAGAACATGCCATATTGATAACCTGCTCAGATATAGATTCTGCTAAATTTGCCTTCTCAGGTAAGTCTCTTTCTTGCATGTCAAGATTCCCAGAGGATGAAACTTTGGAAACAGAACCATCCTGTTTGGAGACTGGATTCCCTACGCTACCAACCATAGTCTCAACCGTAAAAGTTTCGAGCCCCTCTGATGCATGGGATTTCATGGCTGTGCTATCATTAGATGCATGAGCATCTTCACCATAATTGGTTTTAGGCATCTTAGCACCTTCTTTATCACTTCCTTCATTAGTTACTACCTTTTTTCTTGGATTACTGTTGGAGGTAGTATCTACTTGCATGAAGCTCGAATCAAGATTGATGCTATCCAATCTATGCCATAAAACGATGCAAAATTTTAAGAATAGATATATACCTTCAAATCACTCACACTGATGGTTCAGAAACCAAAAATAACATATATGTGCATTAAATGATTACAGCCTCAAATATTTTCACCCACTTACTCATTAAAATCAAAGCTAAAATTAAACTCGTCTTGCTTCCCTGCCTTTGCACCAGAAAGTTCTCCTTTCTTATCCTTAGACTGGGAATTCTTCTTTGGTGGGCATGTAAAATCAAGATCTGACATGTCCAACTTAAATGATGATATCTTGTCAAACTCACCACCCAGATTAAAATTCATGTCCCTACCAAGGATTATTTGTAACACATGAATTAGGAACTACAAACACTGTACTACATAAGCACATATGTATATCCTGGTAATCTGTTGCTCAAATGAAATTATATTTATATAAAATATCATTATGACTATAGATTTGCAAAATAGATAAAAATAATAAGCATTTATAATTTATGATATCACCCTTCTCGAGTTTATGTGCAAATATTGAACCTGTCAGATGAAAAGCATTTTGAAACAGAGAAGGATTCAGAATGAAACCAATAACAGCACCCTTGCCGTCCATATTTCCGTTTTGAAAACCTAAACTCTTAACTTTGGTAAGTTAGTAAAACTTACAGTTTTTCAAAGTCAAATGTCTTCTTTTTTCCTTTAGAAACATTGTCAAAGCCAAAGTCAATTGCATCATCTTCTGCCATTGACATGGATTTCCAGGAGCTAAGAAAATCCTTTCCAATTTCGTCATCTGTTTGAATTGAAAAATGTAAATACTTTGGTAATACTTGCATATATAGTTATTGTTGTTTTCACTCAACAACAAGAGAAGAAAATATTTGGTTGTCCCATGGCATAGGTGAGAATGCAATCGCACAAATTGACAAGAAGTTGCAAGCACCTAAGAACGTTGCATTAATATTTAGGAGTAAGGAATAATGAATTTAAGAAAACAAGAAATTGTAGCACTTGAGTATGGAGTAATGTACATAGGTCATATATTTAAGAAAGTTTTTTACTCTGCTGGATCTTTTTTTCCTTTTTGTTCGTACAGTTTTGCGTTCAATTCATTTTCCAAGGCAGTTGAAGATAATCTATGGTCAGATTTGCAGTACGAATGTTTCATTTGGAGAAACCAAAGTCCTGATTTCCATCCAAACTGACATCAAAATTAGGGAAGAATAAAGACTTCACCGAAAAGGCTATAAATGAACTGCAATAACTTGCTATGCTTCCCTAACCTTTATGAACCATCAACATACCAATTCCAAAAACAGTGCTGACTAGTAAATTCAATTCAATAACTAAATGTACTGTCATATGCAATCAATTCCACCATCATCCATTCTTTCCTCTCGAGCTGTTACTTGTTTGCATAAAAGTACTAGAAAGAATCTACTTCTAATACTCACTACATCATTGAAGCAAAAAACAATGTAGAGAGAAACCTCGTGATGACTTTTTCTCTTTAGAATCTGCAGGTGAGGATTCCTTGTTCTGTTCTGCCATTCCTTAAGGTTGTCAAAGTTTCTGATCCACACCACATCCAATACAAAATTTCCATATTCAAATTAAAAAGTACGGAACTAAAATTCTAACCACACAATTTCGGATATCCTTGCAAGCATATTTCTAACATAAGATGAGTTTAATTTTAACAAAAGGAATTTCAAGGAAAAAGCAGTATATGAACCATTTTTGAACGTTGTAGATCAAACTTTCCTCTAATCCTCCTAAATAAGAAATTCGCTCGGCAATCGATCATCTTTAGTAAACATTACCAAAAATATACAGTAACTGCGGCTTGATATATCTACGATTGTTCCAATAATCTCATTAGGTGAAAGTAAACGCAGGTATACGCATCATCGTTACGCTTTTAGTTCCTTAAAGCTAAACAAACTGATCACAAATCAAGTAAACACGAATCTCAGTGTTCCAATAACCGAAATTAGTTGAACTTCATAAACTTCAAACTTCACAAAACATTGCGGCAATTGCAGCTGAGACACGCATGACGTGTTGAGATTCGCGAAGAAATGAGCGACTTACATATCCGTCAATGGACACGGAATCCGGAAGATGAAGGAGGTGAGAGAAGATAGGGATTTTCGATTTCAGTAACGAATGAATGACAATGACGGAAGACCGTTGAAATTTTTTGTTAGGTTGTGATGAGAAAAAGAAACGAGAGAGAATTCAGCGTTTAGCTTTAAAGAAAATGAACATGGAAAAAGACACTGCTTGTGCGAATTAACTTCATAAGCACTAATGGCTTCGAACTGCAGAGTCCAGAGTCCAGACTTAAGAAGGACGGGTAACAGGAAGAAAATGGAGTGACTATTTTAAATGAGATGAACGCATCCAAGCCAAAATTATCCTTAGAGGTACCATCCCTAATATATCTATTGGATTTTTTTAAACAAGTATCCGTTATTTAATATTTAATAGTTACGAATTTTTCCTCACTTTTGGGTTATCCATAAAATTAAAATTACGGGATGGCAAAGTGGCTATGCACCTCAAATTGGCACATCTTGTTAGTCTTAGATAGTCAAGAGGCATGGCAACGACGCAACTCGATTCTTCTATTCGATTTTTTTTATTCTGATCGTTGCTTTGATCGGTAGAAGTTAAAACTTAACTCTATGTTAGGTTTTACGATCTCCCTCCCGTCTTATCCTCCTCTATATTATTTTTAAAAAGATAATTATATTTATAATAAATTAATTTTATTATCTATTTTTTATATATAAATAAATATTTATAATTTTATAATTTATAATTATTATTAATTAAATATACATTTTAATTTATTATATTTATATTAAAATATGTATATAAAAGAAATATTTAATCATTTTTTATTTATAACATTATTATTATTATAACATCTGTATTCAAATATTTGAATACTTATAATATTATTATTATAATACTGTATTCAAACATTTGATTATATATAAGTTAATTCATTTTTAAGTTGTCATTTAAAAATATGAAATATATAGTTTATAAGGAAATATTTAATAAGTTAATTATTATTCAATTAGTTCAAAGTAATAAAAGTTTAAATTATGAATTTCTTTAATCCTTTAAAATACAATTATTTTATTAAGATAAAATTTGATATATGATAAATAAGAATAATAAGATAAAAAAATGACATAATAAAACCTAATACATATAAATTATAAATAAAATAATATCGAGTTACTACTAAGATTTATGTAAAATATCTAGAAAAAGATAAAGAATAAAAAAAATTAACTTTATGTTCATCAAATTGGTTGAAAAGATGAAAAAAAAAACAAATTGATGGGAGAGATTAAAGAAATGTGAAAAAGCTGAAAGGTAAAAGAGAGAATAGTGTAATACATTAATTGATATAAATGATTAAAAAAGACAAAAAATTTAAAAAATGGGTAGAAGAAAAGTAAAAATTGGTGAAATATAAAAAAAATGATCTTATATGTAATAGAAAAAGAAAAGAAAATACTTTTAAAATATTAATATTTTAAAATTTAAATTTAAATATAAAGTCGGGGTGAGGATTGCATTACCCATCCCAGCTCCGCCCTGACTTTTTAAAGCGGGAAAATCCGAACCCGCCCCTGTCAACTCGGGTTTTCTCGTCAAACTCGGGGTGGGGACGGGTCGGTCCCCACAGTACGAGTTTAATTGTCATCCCTAATCCAGTCTAATTTATTAATCTAGCAGGGTAATGGTGGACAAACATGTCTATTAATCTCTTTTTTTAATTATTTATATATAAAAATATAAATAATGAATTATCATTTTTTTATATTATATTATTAAAATATATAAATATATTATAATTTGTGTTTGTATCTCAATTATTATTTAAAATGATCAAAATACCATTTTACTAATTTTTGTTTGAAATACTAAAAGTTTCTTCTCATTGACTCCACAACATCTCCATATCTCTCTTTTGTACTTCCATAACTCTTGCATCTTTGTTTTGTTGTCCTTTCACTTTCACTGAAGATAGTTTTCAGTGCATAAAGTTAGAAATTACTAATGTTTTATACCTATTACATGAAAATTTGACTAAAGTGTACATAGAAATCTAAATTGCTTAATTCAGAATATATTTCTAGACCCGAAAGTGAGTTTTGAAATAACTAATCTGAAATATATTATGGAACAACCAATCTAAAAATGTATTATGGATTAGTTTTATACCTCATTTCCAAATTAAGTTTTTTGAAAATGTATTCCGGATTGGTTGTTCCATAATACATATATGGATTTGGAACACCTAATTTAGATATGCATTATGAAACAACCAATTCAGAATACATTTCTAGATCACCCAATTTAGAATGCATTTTTGAAACACTCAATCCATAAATGAATTCTGAAAATTTGAACATGTTTTTGATGAACTCCTTTCTCGATAATGTAATTTTCATTATTGTCAAGACTAGGAGAGGTGGTTTTCAACCAACATATCTTGTTCACCCAGCTACCTCTGTAAGGTGTATGGCTCATGGGGAATCTAGTGTTGTTAATGAGTACAAATATAATGTGGGGGAGAATATTGTAGATGAGCAACATCATGGTGTAGATGATCAATGTTGTAGATGAGAAACTTCTAGTAGATGATCAACTTTTCGGGAAGGGCCTATAGATATTTAATTATTATTGAGTTTATAAAAATAATTCATTTTGAAAAGTCTTACATCATATTAGATAAGCAATGAAGTGGATGATAGTAGTTATATAATAGACTTAAAGTCCATGATGTTCTGACACCCCAGTCAAAAATACTTTAAGCATGTATTTGACTTTTTTTATACTCTTGTAGTAGTGGTGTGAGGTTTGATTTAAATTCTTTCTTTGGGGAGTATGGGTGTATTTGGGGTCAAAGGGCATTGGGGAGTAGTTTACATATTGTAAAAAATTTCACTGGTTATCATTAGATAACTGACGTAATTTTTTTCGATTTTACAGTTTCCACGTTATATTTTTATGTTGGTTGTTTGTATCTTATTTCTCTATTAGTAAGGTAATTCTCAGGATAAAAATGATGTTTCATGACATTTTTTCCATAAATTATTAATCAGACATGCAGATCACATGGGCCATAGCTAGTGGGAGGGAGTGTTAAGTGTCTTTCACATCATATAAGTTAGTGCATATAAATGTTAATGTTATAAAATAAAATTAAAATTATAGGATCGTGGTGAGTTAAGCTATGTTTCCCATAGCAAAAAAATAAATAAGTTGGGGGTTTCACACTTGCGGATTGCAGCTGCAATTCAATTATTTGGTTGGAAGCACTTGTGGTGCTAGTTATGACACAACACATAAGGGAATATTATCTCTGTTTGTTTAGAGATGGTATAGTGAAACTAACAGCTTCAATCTACCCATAGGTGAGATGACCATTACACTAGATGATGTGTCCTCATTACTGCACATGCCAATTGGGGTCAATTTTGTGATTATATTCGCTTGGAAGCACACAAAGCTGCAGAGTGTTGGGTAATTGAAGTGTGAGTTAAGTCCCACATTGAGTAAGAATGAGAAAGTTGAACAACATATAAGGAAGTATGACCCATAACCTAATGTCTTAAGGTTTTGGGTTGAGAGTGGTGTCAATCTTTATGTGAGTTGGGCTCATGTCTCATTGGGGTTGTTCTCCCCAGTAAATCTCCCTTGAAAGACCCAACAAGTAGTATCAGAGCCAAATGTTGATCGGTAGTGAGTCAGAGTGGTCTTTGTATCGAAAGTCTTCCTAACAAAGTGGTTCAGGTAAGCGTGTCCCATTAAAATGAACGGTGGTATTTGGAAGGGCCATTGGTGTGCTCAAGGGGATGTACCAATGTGAAGGGACTCACACTTGAGAGGGAGATTATTGGGTAATCCAAGTGTGAGTTAAGCCCCATATTGAGTAAGAATGAGAAAGTTGAGCAACATATAAGGAAGTATGACCCATAACCTAATGCCTTAAAGTTTTTGGTTGAGAGTGGTGACAATCCTTATATACGTTGGTGATATGAACCCAATCTGCACAAGTGCTGACTTAGGATCTTTAGGGTTAGAACCTTGTAAGAAATTTAGAAAAGTAGAGAGAAGATAAATTAGAAAGTGGTGAAAGTTTCAAGATTGGGAAGTATTTTTGAAATGTCGATATTTCAAGCTATAAAACTTTGATTGAGGTGATTCAAAAACGAGGTGAAAGTTCTCGTTCTGAATTTCAATTTAGGCTAAAAAAAACACTCAATTTGGATGAGTAGAATGGAAGTTATGACCCCCAAATAAATCTAAGAAGAATTGAGTTTTTTGGGTTCTAGTGAAGAAGGAACAAAAGGTGAATGTGAAAGGTCGAAGGAAAGAATCACTCTTCCCAAGGGAGGCAACTCACAAAGGATGTTAAAGTCCTTTGATACAGCTAAGGGTTTTTTAATCACTCAAGAACTTAGGAGAATCACTCTCACTAAGATAAAAGAGCTAAACTTTAATATTTCTTAATAAAACTCAACTTGTTATTTCTGATAAAAATGGTTCATCTTATATAAAAAACTTTTGCCATCAGAGTTATAAAGACTCAATAAAGAAAAATAAATCCTAATAATGATCCATTAATCTAGGAATTGAAAACTACTTAATGGAGGCAAATAAATGTTAATAATGATCCATTAACCTAGGAATTGAAAACTACTTAATGTTAATTGTAATTAAAATTGTGGCAACCAAAAGTCAATCAGTTACACACCATCTTGGTCTTCCAAAGGCTGATGACTAAGTTTCCAATTGGGCCCTTATTACAACTTGAAACAAAACCAAACTAAAGCCCATTAATCGATTAACCCAAAACATAATTTGGTCAGCCAATTTTACAAAGGATTGGACCATTATTTAAACAAACTTAAAGATCGAAACAAGACCAAACTAAAGCCCATTAATTGATTAACCCAAAACATAATTTGGTCAGCCAATTTTACAAAGGATTGGACCATTATTTAAACAAACTTAAAGACCGAAACAAAGTGACGCATTAGTCCTCCTCCATTTGGACTATGATGCAATTCACAACTTTGGTCTTTTATCCTTGAAATGTGGGCTTGTATTCAAATAATATGGATAACACTTGTTGAAAAGCTTCATTTGTTTCCCTTGCTTTAGCCCTTGTCATAGGTCCTCCAAGTCTTTCAAGTGGATCCTTGCCCTTGTTCATGGTCATGTCTCCATCATTCTCTTCCTCTTGAGAAGGATTTGTCTTTAAATCGAATTCACCATCTACATCAAAAAGAGATAAGTCAGATACATTGAATGTAAAACTAACATTATACTCACTTTTTGTGGCTAAATAACTCTCCCTCACTTCAAGTGTTTCACTCTTTTTCCTCTTAAGTGTTTCACTATTTTTCCTCTCAAGTGTTTCACTAACGCTTTCTTTTTCTCTCTTCTCTTGAAGAAGTTTTTCTCTTATTTTCTTTTTATCCTCACACACTTCTTGTGGACTCAAAGGTTTGAGCATAATCTTCTTATCTTGGTGTATGAAAGAGATCTTGTTGGTAAACCCATTTTGATTTACTCTTTTATCAAATTGTCACGATCTTCCCAAAAGTAAGTGGCTGGCCTCCATAGGAATAACATCATAAAACACTTTATCATTGTATTTTCCAATGGAAATATCCACTTCAACTTATTGTCTCACTTGCACCTCTCCATCTTTACTAAGCCATTGAAGTTTAATAGGTCTAGGATGTGGTTTAGTAGCTAAATTTAGCTTTGACACTAATCTAGCACTAGCCACATTGGTGCAACTACTTCCATCTATGATCATCATGCACACCTTGCCATTGATTAAACATCTAGTGTGGAAGATATTTTTTCTTTGGCTTTCTTCCGCAGGCTTCAATTGGCTACCAAGTAATCGCCTAATCATCAATAAATCTCCCTTTGGAGTCTCCTCCTCCTCAATATCCTCACTCTTCTCTACCTTTTAAACCTCAGATTCACTTATATATTCTCCCTCTCTAAGAACCATGGACCTTCTGTTAGGGCACTCATAAGAATATTGTCCTAGGCCTTGACACTTGAAATACTTCACATATCTACTTTTTTTAGAGCGTTGTTCTTAGGACTTTGAAGGAGTCTTTGAAGGAATAGGTGTGGAGCTACTAGAAGTAGCATCCCCATCTTTCTTGCCTTTGTCCTTCCAACTTAAAGATTCAAAGTTGGTAGAACTCTTCTTGGACACTTCTTTTTCTTTTGAGTTGTTGCTCCACTCGAATTGCTTTATGAAGCAAATCCTCGATATCAACAAACTTCTACAACTCAACAATATCACATATATCAATATTCAAACCACCAATAAATTGGCCCATAGTTACCTCTTCATCTTCTTCAATCTTTGCTAGAATCATGAGCAAATCCATTTCCTTGAAATACTCCTCAACCCCCTTGTTGCCTTGAGTAAGTTTTTGGAGTTTGAATTTCAAGTCCCTTGAGTAATTAGCCAGCACATACCGCTTCCTCATGATCCTTTTCATCTCATTCCACGTATCAACCATTGACTCTTCATTTCTATCTCTCTCCTTTTATAGCTTGTTCCACCAAACAAGAGAATAGTCAGAAAATTTCGTGGCTGCAAGCCTCGCCTTTTGGGTTTCCTCATAATTGTTGCATGAGAAAACGTGCTCTATTTTCATCTCCCACTCCAAGTATGCCTCCAGATCACTTTTTCCTTTGAACGAAGGAATGTTAAGCTTGACTCCTTCAAACCTACTTGGTCTTGCTACTCCATCATTCCTTGTCATATTTCTCCTTTCTTCTTCATCTTCGCGATCTCTATTCTCCAAATGGTTCAATCTTTCATGGAGTTCATTGTTATGTCGTATCATTAATCCTTCTAAATATTATATTAATGCCCTCATTTGGAATGGACTAATTTCTGCTTCTTTATTATAATTTTCCTCCTTTGCCATCACAAAAAATAAATCAAAAGCAACAATAAAAAAATATTATAACCTCACCACACTCAACAATAAATGAATGTGAAAGGTCGAAGGAAAGAATCACTCTTCCCAGGGGAGGCAATTCACAAAGGATGTGAAAGTCCTTTGATACAACCAAGGGTTCTTGAATCACTCAAGAATTTAGGAGAATCACTCTCACCAAGATAAAAAAAGCTAAACTCTAATATTTCTGAATAAAACTCAACTTGTCATTTCTGATAAAAATGGTTTAGCTTATATAAAAAGCTTTTGCCATCAGAGTTACAAAGACTCAATAAAGGAAAATAAATCTTAATAATGATCTATTAATCTAGGAATTAAAAACTACTTAATGGAGGAACATCAATGTTAATAATGATCCATTAACCTAGGAATTGAAAACTACTTAATGTTGATTATAATTGAAATTGTGGCGGCCAAAAGTCAATCAGTTATGCACCATCTTGGTCTTCCAAAGGCTGATGCCTAAGTTTCCAATTGGACCCTTATTACAACTTGAAACAAAACCAAACTAAAGTCCATTAATTGATGAACCCAAAACATAATTTGGTCAGCTAATTTTACAAAGGATTGGACCATTATTTAAACAAACTTAAAGACTGAAACAAAGTGACGCATTAGTCCTCCTCCATTTGGGCCATGATGCAATTCACAACTTTGGTCTTTTCTCCGTGAAATGTGGGCTTCCATTCAAATAATATGGACAACACTTGCTGAAAAGCTTGTTTTGCTTCCCTTGCTCTAGCCCTTGTCATAGGTCCTCTAAGTCCTTCAAGTAGATCCTTGCCCTTGTTCATGGTCATGTCCCTATTAGTTGGGATCATGTCTCATTGGTGTTATTAGTCGTTTCCTTGCTAATCCAGGCAAATAGCATTGGCTAGTTGTGAAATGGATACTTAGGTACCTCAAAGGCACTTCTGGAGAGTGTTTATGTGTTAGAAGTGGTAAGCCTGTGTTAAATGATTACACAGATGCAAACATGGCTGGTGATGTAGATTATAGGATGTCTACTTCTGGATATATGATGATTTTTGTAGGGGGAGCAGTGTCATGGAAATCCAAATTACAAAAATGTGTTGCTCTATCTTCTATAGAGAAAGAATATATTGCTATTGGATAAGCTGCAAAGGAATTCTTGTGGGTGCAAAAATTCATACAAGAGTTAGGACTTTCACAAGAAAAATATGTTTTGTATTATGATAGTCAAAGTGAAATCCATCTCAGCAAGAACTCGACCTTTCATTCAATATCTTTGGTTTCGTGATACGTTGGAGATGAAGCAATTATCATTGGAGAAGATCCATACAAATGAGAATGGCTCAGATATGATGACAAAATCCTTACTTATTGAAAAATTTGCTATCTGCAAGGAGAAAGCAATTTGGTTAACTATAACCCCAATTAATTGGTGAGGGGGAGATTTGTCAGGTGGCTCACCAATTTATTGGGTCCATACTAACTAAGTTAAAAAGGAATATGAATATGTTTCTTTATGGGCTACTGGCCCATTATAGGATTTATCTTTATTTGCATCTGAGTCCTTTAGGGCAAAGAGAGAACAAAAGACAACAAGACAAAGAATAGAGAAAAGGGTCTCTAGTGAGATACAGAAAAAAGCCACAATGCAAATAGAAGAAGAATGTGTTATTCAGAGTAACTCCGTATAGAGAAGCTAGCTCAAAGAAGAGGTTATATTGTTCTCATCACTTTGTATTTGGTTCTCTATTGTCTTCTCAGATACCTATTAGGGTTGTTTGTTATCCACCTTATTGGTAAAGAGAAAGTGTTATGTTGATCCTTGGTGACTCCAGAGAACTGTGTTGTACCCATTAATTATTATTAGTGGAATTTTTGCTGGACTAGGTTCTGTGAGTTTTTCCTTCGCATTAAGGGTTTTCCCATGTTAAAATCTGGTGTCTTCTTATTTTTTGATATTCTATTTTTGGTGCAAACTATCATTTATCTGTTACTTAATATTTTCGGAGCCTACTGTCATTTATCTTAGGAGTTGATTATGTAATGACTTTTGCAGAGACAAGGCATTGTAGAGGTGGACATGTCCATCTTAGTTGGTTGCCAGAAATGTATAATGGGGAATGTCCTAAAAGGTCCTTAGGATAGACTATTAGGCCCCATAATAGAGTAGGAAGGATTTTTGTACGAAAAAATAAGGATTCTCACCTGAAGGGTCGAGACCGTCGTCTCGCTTATCAAGACCGCCATCTCGCCATTAGCAAGGTCGAGACCGCCGTCTTGTTTGGAGAGATAGCCGTCTCGCCACTTCCTATGGCGAGACCGCCTTCCCGTTTGACGAGACAACCTTCTCACCATTTGCAAAATCGATACCGTCATCCCGAATGGCAAGATGGCGGTCTCGACTTTGCCAGGCAAGACGGCGGTCTCGACCTGACAGGCACGAATCCCTATAAAAGGAGGGCACTCCCCCCTTCATTTCACACAGTTCTTCCACCTTTCCTTCTAGCATTTCTCAAAGTTTTTCTCCTAGAGCCCCTCCGAAGCATTTCAGCAATTTTTTGAGAATTTTTTAGAGAGTTTTTATGGCGTTGCGAGAGAGAAAAGTCAACGTTGTAGAGCGAAGGACTGCCAAAACACGTCCTATTTTTTAAGAGAATTAATCAAAGCTTGCTCCGGAGGTTTCTTCACTCTCTCCCTCTCTTTTACCATCTTTTTTACTTATATTAATTTGTGCAATAGCTACTAGGGCCATGTAGTCATTATCTTTTAATTCCGTAAATAAAAGGGTAAAAGCGTCATTTTAAAAGTTTGTTTATAAAATAACCGGCCTATCATAGGGAACTCGAAAGGGGCGGTGTGGGGGTGCTAATACCTTCCCCACATGTAACTAACTCCCTTACCCAACTCTGGTTATAATGGCCAAAGTTGGTTTTTCTTAAAAAACCAACGCCTTCTTTTTTCCTTTTTCGATGTTTTCGGTAAAAACGTCGGTGGCGACTTCATAAGAACCCTCTTCGAAAACCTTGTTTTTAGGTCTAGCCCGGTTATTGGACAACCTAAAAGCTCCCTCTCGAAAACCTCGCCCTTAGGTCTATCCCAATTATCGGACAACCTAAAGGCGTTGTAACGTCACACTTTTAAAGCGCGAAAAATGAAAGTCGGAACCATCTCGTCGCTCCGACCGCCTCTTTTGACGGCGGCGACAGATATATAATATTTTCTTACTACTTTACCTACTCATTTACGTACGAATGTTAAATAAAAAAAGAAAAAGAAAAAACCCTCACTCGGACCTGCATTTTCACACTTCCTCTATGCCTCACTCAAGCTCCCTAACTCCTTCCTTCCTCTCCCTCAATTTCACTAACCTCCTTTATAACCCGCCACCACCCACTTCCTTCACCAGAACCCTGGCTGCAGCCTCCCCACTCTCGAGCACCCCACACGGTACCCTCATTTGAACCCATATACCAAACCTTATTCTCCTCCACCACCAGGATTTTTCCCCGTCACCACCACAACCATATCCATGCCCTAATTCCACCTTCACTCACCAAAGCTTCTCACCAACACAGAACCACCCTGCGGTCGCGCCACATCTCAGCTTCCAGCCTCTAGATTCTTGCCCAATCACGATCATCGGAACCACCACGTCTCACGACCGTGGACCCCCCTTTTCGCAGAAACCCCATCTTTGCGACCTCCACCACCATCTTCACGATGCACCGCCACTGTGAGGTCGTCGTCCCCTTCGTCGAGCCATTAGTCACACCTGCCAGCATCTGCTGCGAGCCACCACGAGGCCAAGTCGCAGTCGCGGCCTCACCCTAATCTAGCCTCCACCGAAGCCCCTCGTCAGCCGCAACAACCACCACCATCGAGCGTCCCAACCCCCACTCCTCACCACTAACGTCTCCACTCTGCTCCACTTCCCTCACACTGTGTTGAATCTCTCCCTTCGCCCCAAACCACCATGCACCACTGCCCATAGCCGGCTACCGCGAACCCAGCCGCAAATCAACCTCTAGGTCACCACGCCACCACACCCCCTGTCGCACCCCATCACGAGCATCCCTGCAACCTGGAACTTGAGTCACCTCGACGCCGACTGCGGTCACCGCCTCTCCTCGCTCCAGCCCACCCCCATTGTGCCACTGAGCTCGCTATGAGCTAAAGGTGAGATATAGAGGCAGCGTGTTGAGCCTGGTATTATGCTTTAATCCTATTTCTTTCACATTTTTTGGAGTCTGAACTGTTCTACTTAGTTAACTATTATGCCTGGGTCTGGTTTATTTGCATATGAATCATTGAATTGGTGGCTCTGTTAGTTGAATAAGATCTTGGTTTATTAAGGTTTTTTGTACCATTATTTCTGTTTAGTTTGGCTTGAATCTATGGTTTTCACTTGGTGAGGTTGAGATTGGTGTTATCCAAGCCCTACTGGCTTGGTTGATGTCGTTGTGGCTTAGTTTCTTGGCGGGTGAGTTAATAATGTGTTTCCACTTTGCAAATGCTTCATAATCATGACCCTAAAAAACTTCCATTATGGCCATATAAAATCCATTTATGATTAGTTTTAGCAGTAAAACTTACATTATGTAAGCTAATTCAGCATGAATTTGTTATGCTGAAGATATTATTTGCATAATGTTATGTCATTATGTTGCTGATTAAGAATCATTAATGTTGAAAAAGTATGAATTTGTTATGATGAAGATATTCTTTTTTCCTAATTCATCAAACCATCTACTTCAAACTGCTGTTGAAAAATTCTTATGACTGCACATCGTAGTAATGGATGCTCAAGTGTTGTCCGCAATAATTCTTTATGAAAAATAATTGCATCCCGAAATTTTCAAAAAATATATTTTATTTTGAAAGAAACATAACAAAAATTAACTAGGAAGTAACCAAAATTTTCAAGCTATAGAAATTACGAGTGGAGCAGTTTAGTTAAGGTACTAAAATGTCTATATACTTGTATCATTGAAGAAAAAGGTTTGAACCTATATTTGTATTTTAGTTAAAGGAAATAACTTTTATCAGTGGATGGTCTATTTTAGTAATGGTTTGGGGGAGAAAATGAAAATAGAGAGGACGAATTTAATTATATTTGTTTGATAGGAAAGAAATAGGGAAAATAATTAAAAAGTAAATCTACTAAACTAATTTACGTATTTTTAATTTTCTATCTCTTTTTGTTTCTATTCTTCTTTAATGAAATATTTTTAACGTTTTAATGTTTTTGTTTAGATTCTCTTTTTATTTTTATCCACTATATTTTTCTATGCTTTTGAATTTCAATTTTGTGTAAAGAGGAAAAAAAATAGCATTTATAAAAGTTTGTTATGCTAGAGTTATTCCAAACTAACTAGAATTACTTCGGGTAGAAGACAACCGTTTTAGGAACAAAAAGTGAATAATGTATTTTTGACAAAATAATAAAAAATAATCAAAGGTACTATTAAAGAAACATTGGGAAATTCTATAACTGGTGTGTCTATCAATTCAACCCAAACATGTTACACATAACGTGTACTCAAAGTTCAACAAAAGAAAAGTGTAGCAAAGAATAACCTATAGTTGGATATTGGCTGCATGAATTAGAGGCAATTTTAAGCTCTAGTGGATCTAATTCAGTGTAGAAGGCATATGATGATGACCATGTTAATGATAATGAATCTCATGAAAAGTATATATATATATATATATATATATATATATATATATATATATATGAGAGAGAGAGAGAGAGAGAGAGAGATATGTATAAATGTGGGTGATTGTGAATTTTTTTTCAATATTAAAATCCGTTCAATGTTCATATGATCACTAAAAAAAGTCAGATGCTTCTTTCTTTTTATCTTGATTATTTAAATATGTATAATTTTCTAGTCTCACAATAAGTATTCTCATTTAATACACGTTGAATTTACCAGTTTGTGCTTGAAAATCATGTTTTGGAGAGCTTTAAAATCATGACCCCAAAAAACTATAATTATGAACTACTTACCACAAGTATAGACTATAATTAATGTTATTGCTTCTGATTGGGATCTGTTGAATGTTGATTAGCGTGGTTGTACCCAAGTTGAGGTTTGTGTTCCAGTTTGGTTTTGTTCCATTTATTTGATTGTGGGTATGCTTAGATTTGGATATGTTGGTTGTTTCTGATGGGGGTTTGGTTTAAATGGGGTTTGTTGAGTTTCTTGGTTGTGCTAGCTACTGTTTGTACTGAGATGGTGTTTTTCCTTGTACCTGCTAATGTACGTATTATGTCATTATGCTGCTAAATTTTCATTCAAAGCCTAATGTTGATGTGCAGACAATCTAGTCTCTTAATGTGTTGTGATTGTCTCAAGTTTTCATTATGTTATTATTGGGTTGTTTGGATTGTGTGGTTGATTACCGTGAGGCTATTAGTATGATGCGCGTTTGAACGTGTCGTGTAATTTCATATAGGGAAGCTTCACAAAAGATAGAAGGATAAAGGGAAGGAAGTGACTGCTCATCCAATTTGAAGATCTTTGTTAATAGGTAAGTAATTACCTTTGACTTTTCTATATTGAATTTTAAATAATGATTGATTGGTTGGCTATGGATGCCTTGTATTCAGTGAGGACTGGGGGCAATAAATGTAACATGTAACATGGTTAGTGGAAGGATTGATTTGTTTGATTATTTTGTTCAATTTGTTTGCATTGATTCAGGATACATATTACCAATCATCATTTAAAATTGATGAATATTTTGTATTATAATTTATGAATATCAATTTATGATGAATATTGTTAGTCTTGTATCTTCATATATTATGAAGATGG
>OY731400.1:55531886-55569386 GCA_963425845.1 Sphenostylis stenocarpa | reverse complement strand
CTCACCTACATTACCCTCAAGGTCTCAAGCACTATCACCATTATCAGTGCCTTCTAGAGTCCATCATACACCAGCTGGGGAAGACCAAGAAGTGCATATTCAGGAAGGTGATGCACAATCAGACATTAAGGAGGATCATCCACTTGGCACTAATCTTCCTATCATATCACCTTATGGTCTAGGGTAAGAATTAAGTTAAAATTATATCATTCCCATTATTTGCAAGTATTAGGAAATTGTGATTATTATTTAATTTAATTATTTGGCGAAGGTTCCATCCATGTCAGGTTGCATCACAAGCTATAACAATGACTATTAAGCAACAATATTCTAAGCCATGGCTGACATGGGGTTCAATGACCGATGTTGAAAAAGAGACATTCTTTCAACGATTTAAAGTAAGTTTTCTTATATTTAGGCTGATGAATTATTTTTATTACTTACATTCATTGGCACAATTATTATTATTTGTTTTTTTGTGTAAATCATTTGCAAAGAGAAAGGTCACCTGGAGACCTAAAGATGAGGACAGGATTCGAAAGAATTTTCACTCAAAGGCCTCACATAGGCTATCTGAAATGTTCAAAGATGCTAGAAGGACAGGAAAAAAGCCCTATTGGATGTTTGATGATGTGTGGAAGACTTTGTTGAATAAGTGGAACTCAACTGATTATCGTGCAAAGTGTGCACAAGCTCAGAAGAATCGAGCTTCTGAGACGGGTGGTAGTTTACACACAGGTGGTTCTATTAGTATGCACAAACATGTCATTCGTATGGTAAATATGCAATTATAACAAAAGTTTCTTTCTTTCATTTCTTCTTGATATGTTATTAATTAATTTTTTTTTGCAGGAAAAGGAGTTGGGTCATCCTGCACATATTGATGAGGTGTTCAAACAGACTCATATACGAAAGGTTAATGGTGAATTTGTTGATGAAAGGTCTAGAAAAACTCATGTGAGTTGTGAACTTATTTAATATTACTCTATTACTCTCTTATATGTTATGATGGATATGTGTCGTATATCGTACATAATTTTTATTTGTATGTGAATAGGAAGATTTTTAGAGAAGATACTCTCAAGCTAGATCTGAGGCAGCATCCTGTGCTGCTGAAACCGAGTCATCTCCATTAGATCCTATAGAGGAGGAGAGAATAAGGACTGAAAGTTGGATTCTTGCTGCAACTAGCAACAAAAAGGGTCGGATCTACGATGTTGGAGAACTTGCCCATAATTTTAGGCCTAGAGATACCCTCTCATATTCAGGATCTACTGATTCTCGTGAGATTAGACAATTAAAGGAACAAGTGCTTAGTTATAGGGAGGATAGTGAAAGATTGAGCTGCCAATTACAAACATTTGTCAGTGTTGTCCTTCCTTTACTTCCACCTGATGCCCGACAAGCATTTCAACAACAACCTTCCCAACAAGGATCACAACAACAATCATAGGAGCAGCAAGAGCAACAACAACAATCACAACATCAACCAGCTTTTGTAGAGCAGCCTCAAAATGAACAAGGACATTACTCTAATTATTAAGACACTCAAACAAGATTGTCATAATATTTATTATAGTACTTCTTTGGATTTATATGTTAGATATTTGTATGACTACTTGATGCATGCTAATATTAGGATTTATGTTTGATATTTGAATATGAACTTGGTGCATATAAATATTATGATTTGATATCTAAATATTTTATGAGTAATATGCATGTAACAGGTAAAATTTAGTTAAATCATTGGTGGTGATAAAATTGTATAAATTTACCTAATGATTTAACTATGGATTTACCTATGAATTTGAACGTGGTAATTACCCACGGATTTTGTCCGTAGGTAATTATCTACAGATTCTATTCGTAGGTAATTACCCACAGATTACAATTCGTAGGTAATTATCTACAGATTCTGTTCGTAGGTAATTACCCACGGATTACAATCCGTAGGTAATTACCCACAGACGACATTACCTACGGACAATAATTCTGTAGGTAAATTACTACGACCATATTACCTACGGATTTCCTACGGGAAAAAATCTGTAGGTAAAATGACATTACCTACGGATCATTGCCCTTACCTACGAATTTTTGTCGTAGATAATAGGCTTTTTTTTGTAGTGTATAGACTTTAGTATGAAAAAGGTTGTCCTTTACAGAGAGTTAGAGAGTTCCTTAAATAGAGATTTTATGGTTTAGAACTTAGGATTTTCGAAATTAGGTCAGAAATTTGAAATTCAAAATCATAATTGACACAAATAATCAATTATCATAAGTGATAATCGATTGTTCCAGAGACTTTCAGACATCCAGAAGAGTTAAGATAATCGATTACTGATAATCGATTATCCACAATGGGTTTTGGATAAAAACGAACTTTCAATGGACAGACTGTGTGCTGGCTATCTTGGACTCTATTTTTACAGACTCAAAATTATAAAATAGGGTTATTATAAGCAAATATAACTATATATGAGTCTTCTAATCTTGAAGTCCTTTATCTTGAAAGCATCATCAAAATCTTCATGCATCATATCCTTGTATTTTCAATAGTAGCAACTTTGTTCAGCTAAAACAAAGAAAGTGTTCTTCTTCATTAAACTGGAAAGAGGCAATGTCACCTTCTTTTTCACCTCATCAAGGATGGTAGGATTCATCTTTCGTTGGGGCTTCCTCACACGTCTGCAATCATCTTCCAGCAAGATTTTATGCATGCAAATAGTAAGGTTGATCCTAGTGAGGACATCTAAGGACCAACTGAATGCTTTCTTGCGCTCTTTTAAGACCCTCAACAATCTTCCTTCTTGATCAGGGAGGAGATCACTAGATAGGACATCTAAGGACCAACTGAATGCTTTCTTGCTCTCTTTTAAGACCTTCAACAATCTTCCTTCTTGATCAGGGAGGAGATCACTAGATATGATCACATGTAGCTTTTCAGACTCCTCCAAATAAGCATACTTTGAATGAGATGAAGTGGTTTCAGATCTAACTCCTCTGGTGGCTGCTGTGGTGTACTTATTTCTCTTGCTTTAGCAGCTATCTGTGCTCCTACAAAAGATTCAATATTATCACTAATCTTCTTACAGATGACACAACTTCCATTCGTACAATCACATTCAGGCAACTCTTCTTGGCTTAAATTCAAATATTCTAAGGGCTTATCAAGGTCAAAATCAACTCCTACATCCAACTCTTCATCCTCTCAGCCTTCATCTGAGTAAGCGTCTGTTAAGAATAACTCTCCCTCACCGAGCAAAGATGTGTCAGGGTTCTTCTGCTCTATTTGAACTTCTTGGTCACTTCTCAGAGTAATTGCACGTACATTCTCATTAGGATTAATCACTGTTTGTGAGGGAAGTGCATTCACACCTTGCTGCTGTAGTGAATTCATGGTAGTGACCACTTTCCCAACTTGGGTTTCCAAGTCATTGAAGCATTGCTTTAGTTGTGTGTTCTGCATTATCATTTGTTGTTTGAGTTGCTTCATCAGATCTTCTAGTGTAGGCCTACAGTTACCCTGTTGCATAATACCACTTGGGCTTTGATGTATTGGTATAAGGTGTGGAATCGCCTATTGTCCCAGTGAGGTAGATTGATACTCTTGTTGTTGGTGAATGCCTTGGTTGCTTGACTGGAAATGAATCTCTGGTGGCTGGTTGAAGACAGGATCATATTCAAAGTTTGGATGGTCTCTCCAGCTAGAATTATATGTGCCCAAGTACGGGTAGTACTCCTGTTGTGGAATGTATGAATATAATTGTCTATAATGTTGTTGTTCAGGGAATATATTGCCCATTGTTTCCCTAATTAAGCTTGGTGTTTACTGAAGTTGAGGGCATACATCAGTGGGATGATATATTGAGGTGCATATCCCACATACATATTGTTGATCTTGAAATGTGTCCTGGTTTATGACCAATTATTGTACCCTAGATGTTAGCTCATCCAATTTTCTTTTAAGGTTCATATCCTCAAAATTACTTGTTTATTGGAATGACAACGGTAGACCTAAACAAGTACATCAGGTAGGTTCCTAGGAAAGAGAGGTGGGTCACTAATGGACACGCTTAAGTACCAAGTCTTTCATAGCCAGAACCCTCCTAGACATGCACTCTCACACTACCAAGCTATATCCAGAATTTCATATGAGAATGGTTTTCAAGAATTTTCTTGCAAGGATGATTTATCAAAATTTCCTGTAAGAATGGTTAGGGAGCGCACAAGAACAAATTATAATAATTTTTTTTATTATTTTTTGAATATTTTTTTATAAAGCTCGAAAAACAAATTAGAAAAAAAGTTTGAATTTAATTTTTTTTTCAAAAGAGTTTTTGAAGGAACTTAACAATGGGTTATCAAAACATCATTGAGAGAAGTGAGAATGTTAAATAAAATATTCAAATAACTCGAAAATAAAATAAAATATTCAAATAACTCGAAAATAAATTAAAATATTCAAATAACTAAAAATAAAATAAAATATTCAAATAAGTGAATATAAAATATTCAAATAACTGAAAATAAAATAAATTATTCAAATAACTGAAAATAAAAACAAAAATAGAAAACAAAAATAGAAATAGGAAATAAAAATAGAAAATAGAAAATAAAAATTGAAACAGAAAATAGAAAATAAAAATAGAAATAGAGAATAAAAACAAAAAATAGAAAATGAAAATAAAATAAAATATTCAAATAACAGAAAATAAAAACAAAAATTGAAAGTAAAAATTGAAAACCTAGACAGAAATCTTGGTCCCCGACAATCGGCGTCAAATTTGATCAATGTCGTACTCGGTCAAATAATTAAAACAGATAAATGTAGTACTAGGAAACTTTACTAGGTCGTCTCCCAAAGACCACGAATTCCTATCAAAGCTTACCAATTTTTTGAATTAAAACAAAAATAAAAGGGAGATTTTACAGATTTAAAATATTAAATGAACCAGAACAAAAACAGATTATAAAAATGCGGATTAAAAATAGATTAAAATGCAATTGATTTCCTGATTCCAATGCAGTGTCACTTAAACAAGTTCCTGATTTCCTGATTCTAGTGCAATTGGTTTTATACTGGTTCACTCTTTGCAAGAGCTACATCTAGTTCTTGACAAACCTGTCAAGTTCCACTAAAAACAGGTGAAGATACAAACCAGTAGATACAAACCAATCTACCCCAAAATATACGTTGCAACACCACAAGATAGACTCTTGAAAAAACCACCCAACAACCAAACCCAGTCGCTGTAACCAGTGCAGATTCAAACACAATATACAAAATCAAAATTCGTACAGAGTATTGAAAAGATAAACCTGAACAGTAGCTTTTGTAATACAGAAGTCCAGAAACAACCACTTATATAGGGTGGCTCATCCCCCTAGTGGCGTGCCAACACTCCACCACCACCATAATTCTCTTCTCTTCCTCTTTTCTTCTTTATTTCTTCCCTTCATTTATTTATCCAAGGGGCTGGTCCAATTTTCCAACCCTTGTCTTTATTCTTTTCTAGTTTCATTCCATCTCCTCCTCCCTCCATAATCCTTGGAAATGAACCTTCACATCTAGATAGGCAACTATCTTAATGTCCAATGAGAATTTTCCTTGGGTTTGCTTACTTTATTGCTTAAAAATCTGCACTTTATCTTCTTACAATTCTGCATCTTACTTTATTTTACATCATTTGGTATTCAGAGCTTAGGTTGTTTCTAGTAAGGTATTCTTATTGTTGCTTTGACTTTATTCCTTGTGTAGTTTGTGTTTTGTGCTCTAAATTGTGGTTTTTTTTGTGGTCATTTGGTTTGCGGTGCTGCACTCAAAAGTTTGGGCGTGAGGTTAGTCAAATACTACACTCACCTAAGTTTCTTTTTATGGCATGTATGATGTTTGATAAATTAGCCAAAAAAAAAATTTCTGCACTTGATTAAATTACATATTCTTCTAAGTTTAGTGTCTTTCTAAATGTGCCTAGCCTTTGCTTGAGTTATATGTCTAGTATCTCTTGTTGAAGTTTTCTTTTATTGGCTTCCAACACTTGAAATTGCATGATGAATTAATTAGTTGAGTCCATGCATGATGAATTGATCTAGGATCCTAAACATAGGAACTAAGTGATCAAATTTTTGCTAGCAACTTTAAACAACTTTTGGCAAGTCTAGAATCAAGTTAGAACAAAAATATTTTTACAAAAAATTATCTTGATCAAAACCTTATTGCTTCAAACAAAAAAAAAGGAAAAGAAAAAAAAATTCTGCACTTATAAGATTTGATTCTAGAAATTGTCATAATACTTGGTTGCATGATTAAAATTTGGCAAATTAGTTCTAACATTGTAGGAACCTTAGTCTTCTTTATGTGTGTGCTTGGTTGAAAATTTGATTGCATGTTTTAAGTGCTTCTCAAATTTCTTTCTAGCTTTTCTTGTTTTAGTATTGTTCAAAGTTTTGTCTAAATTTCCCTCTTAGTAAACCTTCCTTGATTTTGTGCTTTTATTGCTTGTCTTAGGTTTCTTTATGTTTTGTCTTTGAAAGTTTTCTATATTTTGGAACTAGGTTTCTGACAGAAGAGATAAAAGGCTATAAAATAAAAATAAAAATAAAATAAAAATTCAGTTTAAAGAAATAAATGGGACCTTGTTCAAAAATATTACACTCATAAATCATTCATATAGGTAGTTTATTTTTCAAAAAAATATGCAAATATCATACAAAACATGATAAATAGAAAAATAAACACTCACATTCATTCAATAAGCATCATTTTCATAAAACATGCATTTTGGTTTTAGAAAATGGAGGGGACTAGTAGACAATTGAAGAAGGTGGACATTCCCCGATATCATACTGAGAAATTGGAACGCTTTGCGCGGTAATGCCACCAGAGGTCCGCTCCAACTTTGAAAAATCCTATGGACGGATTCTCGACCTGTTGAAAATCTGTGTCGATCAAGTGTTCATCAGGGTACTAATTCACTTCTGGAACTCTAGTTTGCGCTGTTTTGAATTTCCTTAGTTCGACATGGTGCCCACCTTGGAGGAGTACGAAATTATGTTGAAATGACCCAAATCAGCCGGGGTCCATATCCGCCACAGGGCATATACTCCTGCAGCACAAGTCGCTGCCATCATTCAACTACCTTTCCGACAGACTACCCTGATAGAAAAAGGGAACATCCGGGGTTGGAAAGTCTCAATGTTAGAAGACCATCTGTCCGACTTGGCTGAAAGGACAGAATGTGTCGCTTTTAACAAAACCCTGGCCTTAATCATATTTGGAACGATCTTGTTTCCCTTCCACCTCGACACAGTGGATCAAGCCATCATGGACGCCTTCTTCGCTTGGGACGTGACTCGAAAAGTCCCTTGCCTGCAATTCTTGCTGACACCTTGCTCTCGATGGAATTCTGCCGCCAGAAGCAAGGAAAAACACTCCGTTGCTACTCTTCACTACTCTTTGTGTGGGGCATTACACATTTTTACGCCTCTAGTCACATGGGGATGTTCCCCGACCCTTTAAGGAGCTTCTCCAAAATCCCTCTCCAATGACGCTTAACCTCAGAGTGGAAGGACGAGTTGGAACAATGGGACGCCAACAATTTATCCTGGGTCTGCCCTTGGTTCTGACCCGGTCCATTCCTCATCAGATGTGGAGACTATCCGAACGTACCCTTGATAGGACTCAGGGGTTGCATAGCCTACTCACCTAGAGTAGCTATGAGATAGCTCATGAGGACTCAAACTACAATTTCTCGAAGGGAACTCGGAGGACTGTGTTTTTTCAGAGACCCATGCACAATCGCCAACTCACTAGCCATGAGAAAAGCATGGGAGAAACCAGTCTTTATGGGAGATAGAGAGCTAGGAAAAGCTCGAGTGGCTGTCTCCGGTGACTATGAAGTGTGGAGAAAAAGAAGAGGGATGTCTCAACCATCCACCTCACTCGTTTCAAGTGCCAATAGTGAAGAGCTGCAAGCTCAAGTCGATGCCTTGACCCAAAGGATAGAAATCATGGGAGCCCAGATGAGGGCCCTTGAAGAGAGAGAGCAAGAATCTATCCTCACCATAGATGGTCTGCAAAGACAATGCAAGAAAAAGGATCATGAAATAGAGCGCCTCAAGGACCAGTGTGCTGACTCTAATGAGCAAGCTATCTGAGCATCCAAAGCTGCCAGAACTAGCTCGGATAGCCAACTTCAAGAAATAACCGCCAAATCAGCACGCCTTGAGGCCGAATCAGCAAAACAGGCTCAGACGATCAAGGAGTTGTTGCAAGAACTCACCAAGACTCGGTCAGAAATACGCCAAGAGCGGGAGGCCAATCGGAGACTCAACAAAAGTCTCGTTGAGCTACGCTGCAAAGAGAGAGACGGGCTAGCTCAGTACGGCCAAGTACTACAATAAAAGGATCGAGCCCTTGCAAAACTCGATGAATTGCAAGCCTTGGTCGTCCATCAAGAGGCGAAGATCAAAGAGGCTCAAAAGTACAACGAAGATATGAGCCAGGCGGTCCAGAAGCAAAGCGAAGCACTTGCCTGTCATGTTTGGGAAGCCGAAAGGAAATTACATAGAGATTAAGACCCGCTTGTGGGTTTCTTTAGGCTTTTCCGTTTCTGCCAAAAGTTGTTTCGTAGTATGGAATAGGGGAATGTACACCTTGCAACGGATAAATGAAATTTTTCTTTATTCAATAATTGTCTACTTGCATACATGTCATTCATTTGCATATTTAATTTCCCCTCCTCCATTCTTGATAAATAAGATAATAAAAAGGAAGGATTAACTGACACGTCTTCCAAATCATAAGAATGGAAAGAAAGCCACTCCTAATCAAGCTTTCCCCAACGGTCAACTCGCGACAAGAAGAAAATAAGCCTCGACCGTTGGTCCTCAAAAATAAGGAGGAGGGGACAAGGACACCAGTGCGACTATTTATGCCACGTCCTTTCCCCTATGAATCAAATAAAGTTGTACCGTGGAGATATGAAGAATCTTCACCAATAAAAGAGGATATCACAAATATAGCCGGCATTGGGGGCATGACTAGAAGTGGCAGAATCTACTCCCCCAAGGACTCACAAGAAGACGTCCCAAAAAATAAAGGAAAAAATAAAAATACCGAAGAAAAAGAAAATAAAGAATCCAAGGAGGAGACAGAGGAATTACTCCAGTTTATAAGGCAAAGCGAGTATTCCATTATAGACCAGCTCAATCATACTCCTGCAAAGATAACCCTATTATCCCTAATGATGAGCTCGGAACTGCACAGAAACGCCCTAATGAAGGTCTTGAGCTAGGCGCATGTACCTCACACCATATCCCAAGAAAAGGTTGAGAGGATTGTCGGTCACATCAATGCAAGCGATCACCTCACCTTCACAGAGGAAGAGCTTCCCCTTGAGGGATCAAACCATAACAAGCCCTTGCACATCTCAATCAAGTGCAAGGAGTACCTCATTGTCAAAGTTCTTGTGGATAATGGGTCATCCTTGAACGTGATGCCCAAGTGCATACTAGACAAGTTGACTATCCAAGGAACCCGTCTGCGCCCAAGCAACACTATCGTTCGAGCATGTTGCCGCCGTCCGTTCCGACGTCTAGGGACATCTCAACCGTTTATGCGAGCGGTCATGAAAAGATGGTTTAGACTCGTGTTTTTATTTTTAAATGTGTTCATTGCTTCCGAGGTGCTCAACAACTGAACTATCCTCTAATAAAAGCAAGGTTTTCGAAAAGGGGTTCTTATGGAGTCGCCACCAATGTTTTGACCGTAAACATTGGAAAAGGATAAAAAGGCGTTGATTTTAATAAAAACCAAACTTGACCATTATAACCAGAGTTAGGAAAGGGAGTTAGTTACGTGTGGGGAAGGTGTTAGCACCCCACAACGCCCCTTTCGGGTTCCCTATGACGGATTCATTCATTAAGTGAAGATTACGAGAAATTATGCTATTACCCTATTTTATTTATACCATATTCAAAAATGGCTATCTACATGATTTTATTTTATATTGCATACATAAAGCAATAAATAAAGCAATAAAAGAGAAGAGAATTGAAAAGAACCTCCGTAGCAAGCTTTGTATTGCAAATCTTTAACTGTGAGGATGCGTTTTGGCAATCCTCCGCTCTACAAAGACTCTCCTCCCCGAATACAAGATCAACTCGACTAAATTTTAAAGAAGAATCGAATGCTAGAATACAATTCCTTAACCGATTGTTACCTTTTTAAGGCAATCGGAGAGTTCATTCGAAGTAGGAAGAGAAGACAAGTGTTTGGAGTTGTCTAGAGTGTGAAAAAGTGGCAAATGAGCCTCCTATATTTATAGTTTTCGCAGCCTGGCAGCTTGGGACGGTCGTCTGGAGCTTGGAAAACTGGGACGACCGTCTGGGGAAGTTGGGACGACCGTCTGGACTTTGGGACGACCCTCCCAAGCATCAAAACAAGGTGGGACGGCCGTCTGGAGCTTGGGACGGTCGTCTGGGCCATCTGGGACGGCCGTCCCAACTTCTGGGATGGCCATCTCGACTATTTTTGCCAGATTTTGTGTTCTGGGACCCCCGGGAAGCTTTCCTTTCTTTATTCGGACGTCGATTGATGCCGATAGATGTCCATCGAAGCTTTATCTTCATATAGGAAGTCTTCTAGGCCTTTATTGAGATGTTGGGCGAGCTCTATCTTCATGCAGGAAGTCTTCTTTGCCTTTATTGAGAGGCCGAGCAAAATTAGAGGTCTACAACTACCCCCCTTCACCTGCCTGACTAATTGTTGGCCTTTTGTGCCCACAAAGTTAGTTGGTAGGGGAAGGAGTTAACCCTTTTAGCCCGGTCATCCTTCAGATGCTCCTTCGCTTGATCCTCCGAATGATAAATATTTTTGATAGGTACCAACCCCTATCTGGTTTGAACCCTCTTTTTATAAGGTTCTGGTGAGTACTTACCCTCACCAGGTATGAGTCTGTATTTCACTAGACTCTTGTGGGTACCTACCCCCACTAGGTATGAATCTGCTCTTTGATGAGTACCTACCCTCATTTGGTGCGAACCTTATTTCATAAGGCTCTTGTGGGTACCTACCCCCACTTGGTATGGTGAGTACCTATCCTCACTTGGTACGAGTTCACATTTTGCTAAACTCTTGTGGGTACTTACTTCCGAGGTGCTCAATACTGAACTATCCTCTAATAGAAGCAACGTCTTTGCAACCCGTTTTTGCAATGCTCTGGTGAGTATTTTACTCTACCTGATGCGAATCTGCATTTTGCTAAGTTCTGATGAGTACTTACCCTCATCCGGTACAAACCTTATTTTATAAGGCTTTGGTGGGTACCTACCCCCACCTGGTACGAATCTGCATTTTTGCTAGATTCTGATGAGTACCTACCCTCATCTGGTACAAACCTTATTTTATAAGGCTCTGGTGGGTACGTACCCCCACCTGGTATGAACCCTATTCTATAAGGTTCTGGTGAGTACCAACCCTCACCCGGTACAAACCTTATTTTATAAGGCTTTGGTGGGTACCTACCCCCACCTGGTACGAATCTGCATTTTCGCTAGATTTTGATGAGTACCTACCCTATCTGGTACAAACCTTATTTTATAAGGCTCTGGTGGGTACCTACCCCCACCTGGTATGAACCCTATTCTATAAGGCTCTGGTGGGTACCTACCTCCACCAGGTACGAACCCTATTCTATAAGGCTCTGGTGAGTACCTATCCTCACCCGGTACAAACCTTATTTTATAAGGTTTTGGTGGGTACCTATCCCCACCTGGTACGAACCCTATTCTATAAGGCTCTGGTGGGTACCTACCCCCACCCGATACGAACCCTATTCTATAAGGCTCTGGTGAGTACTTACCCTCACCCGGTACGAACCCTATTTTATAAGGCTCTGATGAGTAGCTACCCTCACCCGGTACGAACCCTATTCTATAAGGCTCTTGTGGGTACCTTCCCCCACCTGGTACGAACCCTATTCTATAAGGCTCTTGTGGGTATCTACCCCCACCTGGTACGAACCCTATTCTATAAGGCTCTGGTGAGTACCTACCCTCACCCAGTATGAACCCTATTCTATGAGGCTCTTGGGATGCTCTTTAGGCATTCAATCTTTTAATGTGGTTTTTGGAAATGTGTTGGCGACTTATTGTCTCTGATCATGCGCCTATTCCATGGGGAGTGATTGATTTTATTTCTTTTTGACTTTTTTGTTTTAGTCATCCGGTTTTGCCGGGGATTTTGTTTTTGGCTTTTCTTTTTAGCCATCCGGTCTTATCGGGGATTCTTTGTTTTTGGCTTTTCTTTTTAGCCATCCGGTCTTGTCGGGGATTCTTTGTTTATAACTTTTCTATTTAGCCATCCAGTCTTGCCGGGGATTCTTTGTTTATGGATTTTCTTTTTAGCCATCCGGTCTTGCCGGGGATTCTTTGTTTATGGCTTTTCTTTTTAGCCATCCAGTCTTGCCAGGGATTTCTTGTTGGTTGCCTCTTGTTTTAGGCAGGAATCTCCTGGGGATTTGTGGTTTCGAGCTTTTCTATTTAGTCGTCCGGTCTTTGCCGGGGTTTATTGATGATTGCCTCTTAATTTAGGCAGGAATCCATTGAGGATTTGTTGATTGTGCCTCTTGATTAGGCGGATGCTTCAATAGTGGTGAAGATTTTATGCTTTGGGCTTGCATTGCCTCTTGCATAGGCTGATTTCCCATTCCTTGGGGATATTGGCTCTTTGCTTGCCTTTGAGTAGGTAGAGGCTTTTCTTGGGAGTGAAGGCTTTGCATTTCACTGGGGATATTCATATTGGGTGTTATAGGTGATTAACTCCCTGAGGATATGAATTTGTAGTTTTGCCTCTGTTGTAGGCTCGCTGGGGGATAATTTTTCTTTTTGGTGATCCGCCGGGGATCTGATTGTTTTCCGGAGATCTCTTTTGACTTGCCCCCTAGGGAGAAATGGAGTTTTGGACTCCTTGTTGGATGTTGTTGTTTGAGCTGGCTTTGCCTATGCTCTTATTCCGCTGGGGAATGGGTTTTTACCTTTTTCTCGCGATTTTATCTCTTTTTCGCGATTTTGAAAATTTGGCTTTTAAATGTGTGCGCCTTTTTAATTTCTTTTATGCACACTGGCTTTTTTATTATCTGCTGGATGAAAAGTTTTCTTTTTTCTCTTTTCTTTTTGGCAATCCTATGGAGTTTATTGGCTTCCTAGGGATCCAATCTTTGATTTGAATTTTTATGATGGAGTCTTGGCTCCCAACTTTTGTGGAGCTCTTTATTGAGCAGGATGAAGAAATTTTCTTCTTTTCCTCTTTTTTGTAGATTTTTTGAAATTCTCTACTTGGAGATATTTATTCGGCCTTTTTCGTGCCTCTATTGGGGAATGAAAGTTTTTCTTTTCTTTCTTTTTGTTGAACCCCTGGTGATATGGAGGATTTGACTACGTATTTTCTTTGATGAGCTCTTGTGTAGTCCTTATTCTCCTTTGGGGAAGTGGCAGAGATTCTGGATAAGTGTGCTCGATGACTCATGTGGTGATACAGCTGAGTCGTGAGGTAATCTTTTTGTCTTGCCTCTGGAGTAGACTAGGATCCGCTTGGGGATGATCAAGCCTTTCCGTTGGCTTTTTCATATTGATGACTTCCTTTTCCTTAGATGGAAGGATGTTGATTGAATCTTCAACTGACTCTTTTTGACGACTCATGTGGTGGTGCTGAGTCATGAAGTAATTTTTATTTTGCCTCTGGAGTAGGCAAGGATCCGCTTGGGGATCATCGAGCCTTTCTGTTGGCCTCTTTTCCGATGTACCTTCTTTTATTGGTGTAGAAGGTTAGAGCTAGTTTCCTTAAAGCTCTTTATTCTGCTGAAATGATTTTGATTTCGCCTTTTTCTTTCGCGATTTTGATTTGGAGACTGGATTCCAGCACCTCCTGTTTTTAATCACAAGTATGGAGACTAGACTCCTTATATGCATGTTTATTTATTTATAGAAAATTATTTTTTCTTTGATTTTGACAAAGTCATATTATGCAACTACTTTGTGTATGGATGTCCTAAATGCAATATATTTGTTTATTTATTTTTTATGCATTTAAAAAGTAACTGGCCTTCTCCCGTTGGCTTCTCATGAATGTGCCGATGGGCTCCTCCTTTATGACCATGATGACGGGCTCCTTTTTTATTCATCTCTTGGTTTTGGCCCTATCTTTTGCCTAGACCGCCCTTTACGGGTTTTTGATCTAGCGGGCTGCCTTAATTTTTGCCTAGAATATCTTAGGGGGCTTTTGCCTTATCTTTTGCCTAGACCATTCTTTTGGGGTTTTCGATCTAGCAGAGCTACCCTAGTTTTTTCCTAAGAATATCCCAATGAGCTTTTATTCCTTTATTATTATTATATATATATATATATATATTTATGCTTCTTCTTTTATAGATGCATGCTTGATCTTTGATTAAAATTCTTTGCACATATTTATGATTTATCAATAAAGAAGCATTTCCATAATATTTGGTCAAGAGAAAGGAAATGAAAGGGATTTTATTGATAAATGAGCAAAAGTTTATTTTTTGTATAGAAGGATTTCAAGGATGTTTAGAAGAATGGCTGGTTAGGGTTGGCCATACTGTTTAGGCTTATACAGTCATGTTTATGATATCTGCCCCCTAGTTCTGCTAATTGCTTCAGTTGAGATGCTTGAGCTCAGAGTGAAGACTATGCAGACTGCTTGCTTCTGGAAGAATGTTACTTTAGCCGCCTTTTCGGTTTTCGACTAAAGTAACCATTGCTCTTAGTTTTTTTTTTTTTTACCTCTACTTTTTGCCTAAGACATATCCTAGCGAGGGATATAGACCCTATCTTTTGCCCAGGGATGCCCTTTGCGGGTTTTCATTCCTGACGGGTCTTGAGCAATGTCTTCAAGCATAATACTTCTTCACCGCGTCAGAATTGATTGGGTGTCAAAACTCCTCTCCATCCATATTAGTGAGAATAAGTGCCCCTCCTGAGAAAGCTCGTTTGACCACAAAGGGTCCTTCATAATTTGCCGCCCATTTTCCAATTTTATCCTTCTGGGCTGGAAGCAGTTTCTTTATCACTAGATCCCCTTCTTGATAAGTATGAGGGTGGACCTTTTTATCATAAGCCTTTTTTATCTTCTTTTGATAGGCTTGTCCATGGCATATAGCATTCAGCCGTTTTTCATCGATAAGGTTTAATTGATCGTATCAACTTTGAACCCATTCGGCTTCTGTTAATTTTGCTTCCATTATAATTCGTCGGGAAGGTATTTCGACCTCTATTGGCAATACGGCCTCCATACCATATACGAGGGAGAATGGAGTAGCTCCTGTTGAGGTTCGTACAGACGTTCGATAACCATGAAGAGCAAAAGGCAACATTTCATGCCAATCCTTATAGGTCTTAACCATCTTTTGAACAATCTTTTTGATGTTTTTATTGGCCGCTTCCACTGCGCCATTCATTTTGGGTCAATAAGGAGAAGAATTGTGGTGTTGAATTTTGAAGTCCTGACATAGTTCTTCCATCATCTTATTATTCAGGTTGGTTCCATTATCAGTAATAAGACGATGTGGGATGCCATATCGACATATGATATTTTTCTTAACAAAGGTGACCACTACCTTTTTAGTCACATGTGCATAAGATGCAGCTTCTACCCACTTGGTGAAGTAGTCAATAGCCACCAAAATGAATCGATGACCATTGGACGCCTTAGGCTCAATAGGTCCGATGACATCCATGCCCCACATAGTAAATGGCCAAGGGATAGCCATAACATTGAGAGGTACCGGTGGAACATGTACATTATCCGCATGTACTTGACACTTGTGACATTTTCTGGCATACTGATGACAGTCCTTCTCCATTGTGGACCAAAAATATCTTGCCCTGAGGATTTTCCTAGCCATGATATGCCCTAGTGCATGAGTCCCAAAGGTTCCTTCATGTATTTCTTTAATCAATGCCTGGGCTTCTTCGAGATTGACGCATCTTAGCAAAGTAGAATCAAAATTCTTTTTAAAAAGGGTTTCTCCTATCAACATAAACCCTATGGCCCTTTTCCGAATGATCCTTTTATCATTGTCACTGATTCCCTCGGGGTATTCACCCTTTGTCAATTATCGCCTTATGTCCTGATACCAAGGGGTTTTATCTTTTTCACTGTCCACCGTCATACAAAAGGCTTGTTTATCGTGCCTTTTGACTTGGATGATGGGCATCTTATGTTCTTGTCCTAATGCGAACATGGATGATAATGTTGCCAGTGCATCTGCAATCTGGTTATCTTCCCGAGGGATGTACTCGAAACTGATGTTTTCCATTTTTGAAGTCATATTACGGATGTGCTCCAGATAAGGGATTAACTTGGAATTTCTAGTTTCCCATTCACCTTTGAGCTGGTAAATAACAAGGGATGAGTCACCGAATACTTTGAGCTTAGTCACCCCATGATCCAAAGTTGCTTGAATACCTAGAGCACAGGCTTCGTATTCCACCATATTGTTTGTGCAATCAAAGTTTAATCTGGTTGTTACTGGGATATACTTCTTTTTAGGAGATATTAAAATAGCTCTGATCCTATGTCCCAGTAAGTTTGAAGCTCCATCGAAAAACATGATCCACTTATTATTTTCAAGCTCTTCATGTTGGATGTGCATTATGTGCTCATCTGGAAAATCATCTTGGAGGGATTGATATTCGTCAGTTGGCCCATGTGCCAAGTAGTCTGCTAAAGGACTACCTTTGATAGCTTTCTGAGTGACATGAATAGTGTCGAATTCTGAGAGGAGTACTTGCCACCTGGCTATCCTTCCGGTCAAGACGGGTTTTTCAAACAGGTATTTGATTAGGTCCATTTTGGAAATCAACCAAGTTGTATGTCTGACCATATATTGTCGAAGGCGCTGAGTTGCCCACACCAATGCACAACATGTTTTTTCGAGTGGTGTATAATGGGTCTCATAGTTTAGGAATTTCTTACTGAGGTAATATATGGCTTGTTCTTTTTTACTCGTATCATCTTGTTGACCGAGCACACATCCCATGGACTCATTGAGTACTGAAAGGTAAAGAATCAGGGGCTTTCCTTCCATAGGTGGTACCAATACTGGGGGATTGGTTAGGCACATTTTGATCTTTTCGAAAGCTTGTTGACATTCATCATTCCAAACTTTCGATTGGTTTTTACACAATAACTTGAAGATGGGCGTACACTTATCCGTTAATTGCGCGATGAACCGTGCGATGTAGTTTATTCGGCCCAAGAACCCTCTGACTTCTTTTTCTGTTCTTGGTGGGGGAATTTCTACGATTGCCTTTGTTTTATCAGGGTCTACCTCAATTCCCTTTTTACTGACAATAAATCCAAGGAGTTTTCCTGATCGTACTCTGAACGTGCATTTATCCGGATTGAGCTTAATCTGGTATTTCTAAAGCCGATTGAATAATTTCTTTAAGTATTGGAGGTGATCCATCTCATTTTTGGACTTGGCGATCATATCATCCACATATACTTCGATTTCTTTGTGGATCATATCATGAAATAATGTAACCATAGCCCTTTGATAAGTAGCCCCTGCATTCTTAAGTCCAAAAGGCATTACTCTATAACAGAATGTACCCCACGACGTAATGAAGGAAGTTTTTTCCTCTATCTTCAACAGCCAATTTAATTTGGTTATACCCTGCATATCCATCCATGAAAGAATAGAGAGTATTTATAGCGGTATGATCTACCAGCATATCAATATATGGTAAGGGAAAATCATCTTTTGGACTTGCACGGTTTAAGTCCCTGTAATCTACGCATACTCTGATTTTTCCATTTTTCTTTATAACTGGCACGATGTTTGCCAACCATTCAGGGTATTTTGACACAATCAGAAAATTGGCATCCAACTGTTTTTCTACTTCTTCCTTAATTTTCAAGGACCATTCTGGTTTTACTCTTCTGAGTTTCTGCTTAACGGGCCGAAATCCCTCTTTTAGTGGTAATCTATGCTCCACTATGCTTTTATCAATTCCAGGCATATCATGGTAGGACCATGCGAATACGTCCACATATTCTCTTAGTAATTGTATCAGCCTTTCCCTAACATCATCGTCAATTTGGGTACCAATATTTACTTCTTTCTTATTATCTTCTTGCCCCAAATTGATGGCCTCAGTTTTCTCTTGATGGGGTTGTATTGATTGAGATTCTTTTTCCAACAGTCTTTGCATGTCCGAGAAAATAGTCCCCTCCTCACTGTCTGACTCAATCCATTCGCCTTCGGCTTTCGGATCTTCCAGAGGATTTTCAATCACAGACATGACTGTATGGTTATGCTTTGTTTTAGATTTCTTTATTAAATGTATGAGAGAGAAAAGAATGAAAGAGAATATGAACATTATGGAAAATGCCTTATTGTATTGGCAAAAAGAAAATATTTACAAAGCCCACTTTAACCAAAAATCTCGTGATCATGGGCAGGGATCACGAGAAATACATCGGAATCTTTTCGATATATTTTTTTATGTTTTTATGTTTATTATATTTTTTTTGAAATGGTAAAGATGATGAGCCCTAATTTGCTGATCTTCCTTAGCCCATCTTTCATTCGGGTTTGGAAAGGGGCTGATCATCTACTTTTGGAGTAGATGCATCAAAGGTAATCCACCCAACATCTATCAAATTCTGGACCTTGTGCTTTAAGGCCACATAGTTTTCAACGGAGTGTCCCGGAGCGCCTGAATGGTAATCACAGTTTTCATTATACTTGTACCATTCTGGATATGGTGGCTCTATTTTCTTGGGAGGGATACGCATGAGGAGCTTGGCGTCCAACAATTTTAAAAGCAGACTTCCATAGGAGGTTGGAATGGAAGTGAATTTCCTCTCCGATCTGCGTGACTTGGTCTGCTGCGAGGAGGAAGAAGGAGTGGCAATGTTAATTGCATTTACGGTTCCTTCCTTCTTTTTTCCAAAGCTCTTTTTAACATTTGGAGTAGAGGAATTGGAGGAAGTATGCTATGCAATTCTTTCGCTTTTCAGGCCTTGCTCTACTCTTTCTCCTATAATTACCACATCCGCAAAGAGTGTTGATGTGTTCCCTATCATTTTGTCATAATAGGGACCAGTTAGAGAATTGATGAACATGGATGTAGTTTCTTTGTCGGACAGAGGAGGTTCTACTTGTACTGCTAATTCCCTCCATCTTTGGGCATATGCCTTAAAAGATTCGTCGTCTTTCTTGCTGAGTAACTGTAGATCTGCACTTTCAGGGGTCAAATCAATATTGTATTTATAACGACGAAAAAAAGCATCCTCCAGATGTCTCCAGGTTTGGACTTGCCCTCCTTCCAGTTGCATATACCAATTTAGGGCTGACTCAGCCAGGCTCTCCTGAAAACAATGGTTCAGGAGCTTCTCGTTTTCAGCATATGCAGCCATCTTACGGTAGTACATTGTAAGATGGCTTTTAGGGCAAGTTATTCCCATGTACTTTGGGAAGTCCGAAGTTTTGAATTTGTTGGGGAATTGGATGTTTTTAACGAGGCACATATCAACCGCTTCTTTAACATCAAAGTTATGCCCCTCCATGGCTCTTAACCTCTCCTCAAGGGCAGTAATTTGTTGTTTTGATATTTTCGGGGCATGAATATGTACTGCCCTTGTATCCGATTGGTCATGCTGATCGTGAGGTTCCTCTTCTTCTTCTTAGTGAGAGGCTTGTCCACTCTGAGGACCCTCTTTATGGAGATTCTGTTGGCGTATCATTTCTAACATTTGAGCCATTTGCTCTTTCAGCGTATTAAGCTCAGTGGTGAGCTTTCGGTTTTGCTCCTCTAGCTGTTCCATCTTTTTAGCTTTTTGAGCACGAGTGAGGACAGGCGGAAGACCAGCCACTTTCTAGATGATTTTAACGATTTTTATTATAGCTTTTTTATTTCAAATGATTAGTGTGAAATAGATATGCCTTAGACAATAGCTTTGGTATCTTCTCAAAAGCCTATGTTTTAAGGGTACCATACCCATCTTAGTGTGTTAACTTCCTCTTTTTTTTTAAAAGGTTGCCAACATACCTTAGCGCACTTATCTCTTCTAGGAAGGTGATAAACGCACTTGGGTCTCTTTCGCTATTGTCTAAGGATATCTAATACATCCTAGAATGAATGTGTTTATGTATGAGAGATTTTATTATGATGATGTTTATGCATACTTTTCTTAGTGCATTTACTTTCTCTCTTAGTTTTACCACTTATTGGATGATATGGTATGCATGATACGACTTTGCCAAGAATCTTTTTATTATAAAAGGCATTTTTATTGTTTAAATTGTTTTTATATTTTTTATGACCCTTTATCTCTTCTATCGGTCAACGTGGCTACTTATCTTACAAAGAACCTGAAACCAGGCTAGCTTAACTGAAGACTGTCCGAGATAAAGTTGGTTATCTTATCACTTTTATGATTTTTAGGGTTTTTCACTATTTTTGTTGTATGATTACCCTATGCTAATGCTTCAATACAAATGTAGCAAACGAATGCACACACAATTCATACATCCACGAGCAGAGCCACGCTGTTTACGAGGTGGGGTTTTCCTGCAGAAACGTGCTTGGTTTAGGTGGTTCTAAACTGTTCTCACCAAGGTCAAAGGTCCCCAAGGTGCCCCCATTGAGACCTCTCAATCTCTCAGTCCTTGGGTCATGCACGGCACTTCGTGTCTGAAAGTGATGAAGATCTTATTGAAGTACTCTGACAAAGATCTTGTTGATTTGATGAAGTCAAAGATAAAGTCAAAGTCAACTTTGTAGCGGTCAACAGTCACTTAGATAAAAGAGTAGAGGGATTAGTATGTCTGCAGCTTTGCTTTGGTATAATCATTTTTATCTTTTCTGCTGCATGAGGTTTCTTCACTTAAAAGATTTTGCAAAATGCCTCTAAAAACGTTTAAGCAGTTAAAAACAAAGTATTTTAACAAAAGCTTTCTTAAACAAGTTTTTAACTGATATAATTTTGAAATAACTGGTTGTTTTCATTAAAGAAAGTTTTGAAAACCTTCTGTCAGTATTTTAACTGATACAGCTTCGAAATAACCGATTAAAATCACTTAAAATGTTAAGAAAAGTATTTTTGCAGTATTTTAATCGATACAACTTAGTTTTAATCGATTAAAACCACTTAGAGTTCAGGATGATCGATCAGAATGCAATTATGACCGATCAGAATCAAATATGATCGATCAGAATTGAGTTATGACCGATCAGAGCTTTTTCAATCGATTAAAACACGTTTCAATCGATTAAAACACGTTTCAATCGATTAAAACAACTTAGGAAAATTTCTACACAGCGTTTTAATCAATTAAAACTTATTTTTATCAGATTAAAATCACTTGATAATTTTACAAGAAAGTTTTGCGATATTTTAATCGATTGAATCACGAAACAATCGATTAAAACAAATTAGAAGATTTTTTGTAAAGAGTTTTAATTTATATAAACGTTGTCAGTATCGGTTAAAACAAATCATGTTAAAGAATCTAGAACGGTTTAATGGATTGAAAGAAGTTTTAATAGATTAAAACTACACTTTTAACAGATTAAAAGATTATTTCAACAGATTGATTAAACCAGTAGTTTTGAAAATCTTCTATAAAAACAGACTTGGCTTGAGCATTTTGAACATACATTGAACATCAATCTTTAGCAATCAAGCAAGCAAACTTTAGCATTCTTTCAAGAAAGATTCGCGCTAGTTTTTTGTGAAGTTCTTTGAAATTCTTTATTGAGGCAAATTGCTTTCTTTTGAAGAAGAAACACACTATGAGAATTGCATAAAACTGGTTTGAGCATTCTAGTTTCTTCTTTTCATTCTTTTACTATATTGTTTGGTGCCTGGAATTGTGGGCACTCGGTTTCTCTACAGTTGGAATTTGGTTGTAGAGGTTGTCAAGAACTGGAATTTGGTTCTTGGTGAAAGGTTAGGTGCAGGAATTGGAATTGTGGTTCTTGTGGTAGATTAAGTGTAATATTGTAATCTGTAAAACATTTGATCTAGTGGAACCCAGCTGGAATTTGGCTGGAGACTGGACGTAGCGCTGGTATTGGGTGAACCAGTATAAACATCGGTGATATCTTTCTAAACCTTTCTCCTCTTTTAATTCTGTTGCTACGTTTATTGTTGATTGATTGCTTTGTGATTCAAGAACAGATCTGAAATCTTATTTTTACAAATAGATAATCTGTTAATTGCGAAAATCTTTCAAAGATCAATTCACCCCCCCTCTTGATCTCAGCCTACTTTTCTAACAATTGGCATCAGAGCGAGGTTCTTGAGAGTTATTCAAGTTCTTCGATCCATGGCTGGAAACAAATTTTCTGAGGGTACTTGTATTGATAGACCTCCACTGTTTTGTGGAACAGATTATCCTTTTTGAAAAATTAGGATGAAGATCTTTATTGAATCTGTTAGTATAAATGTTTGGAATATCATTGAACAAGAAACTGATATCATTAACAAAGATTGGTCTAGTTTAAATGACTGTGAAAAGAAATTAATCCAGGATGATTGTATTGCCAAAAATATTATCATATCTGCACTTAATAGAAATGATTTTTTCAGGATAGCACACTTGTCAGATCGCTTGCACAAATGTGGGAAGATTCTTGAAATGACCTATGAAGAAACAACAAATATATGTCTAATGGTCAACTTCGGATTCACCAAAAACCGAGTGTAAGTTACGACTCTATGAATTATAGTTCATTACAAGATGCTTTTTATGAAATTCATGCAGTAGCAAAAAAATTAGAAATTGAAAACAAAAGATTAAGAAGCATGAATAGGTTATTAGAAAACAAGATCACTATTCTTGAAAAGAAAATAGTTGATGAAGAAACCAAGAATGAAAATTTGGAATTAGGTAATAATTCGATTGCATATGTAATGTCAAAGATTGCAAAAACTGTCCCGAGTTACAAAAAGATTATCATACTTAATAAAAACTGCATCTAAATTAGCACAAGGAAAGACTAGTCTTGATATGATACTTGATTCTCAGAAATTAGTTATTGACCGCGGTGGCATAGGTTTTACACTGTCTATTAGAAAGAAAACCAGAGCATTTAAAAATTATTTTGCATATAGTAAATCTGTTTCGTCTCCGTTTGTCAAATGTTTTTACTGTATGAAAAAAGGGCATTCTGTTAAATATTGTAGAATTAAGAAATATGCCATACCTAAAGGTAGAATGAAGTGGATTCCCAAAAATTCACTTCATATAACATAATTGGACCCTGTAATTAAAAAGGGGTACCAGAAATATGCCTAATCTGTTTTGCAGGAACAAAATCTGGAAGCCCCTGTGTATCAAATCAGCGAATTCTATCTCTGGATTCTCGGACTGAGTATTTTAATTGATACAAAACTATTTTAATCGGTTAAAATCACTTACAGAGAATACCAGAAG
The DNA here is from genome assembly GCA_963425845.1 of Sphenostylis stenocarpa. Lineage (NCBI taxonomy): Eukaryota > Viridiplantae > Streptophyta > Magnoliopsida > Fabales > Fabaceae > Sphenostylis > Sphenostylis stenocarpa. Next base: position 55,545,906 of record OY731400.1, on the reverse strand, counting down.
AACTATCCGTACAGTTTTAATCGGTTAAAATACGAATTAATCGATTAAAATGTTCTCTGGAATATAGTTTAACTGTTTTAATCGATTAAAATGGATTCATATCAGTTAAAATCATTAAACATGATAAAATTAACCGATTATTCCTCATTTAAATCGATTATTATTCTGATACATTCTCTCCAGAACTTGATTAATCGATTGAGTATCAAATTAATCGATTAAAATTATACTTCCAGTGCAGAATTAATTGTTTATTTCAATAATGTATCATTTTGTACTGCAACTATACTAATTTCATTTCAGGAAAAACAACGTGAAGATCTCTGGTACCTTGACAGTGGCTGTTCCAAACACATGACAGGTGACATCAAATGTGCAGAATCAGTACAGAAGAAGATATTTTAACTGATAAAATGTATCAGTTAAAACTGCCAGAATCAACATTTTCTCAAAAATAGGTTGAAGAAATTGAAGAAACTGAAAAGGAACTGCCCAAGGAATGGAAAACTCCAAGAAATCTTTCAATAGACAACATCATTGGTGAAATAAATCAGGGAGTTTCCACTAGAAGATCTTTAAATAAATTTTGCAATCACATGGCATTTGTATCACAAATTGAACCTAAAAACATATCTGATGCATTAAAAGATAATAATTGGATTAATGCTATGCATGATGAATTAAATCAATTTACAAGAAATGAGGTATGGGAATTAATTCCAAAACCAGATAATGCCAATATTGTAGGAACAAAATGGATGAAAATGGCATAATAACTAGAAACAAGGCTAGATTGGTTGCTAAAGGGTATAATCAGCAAGAAGGAATTGATTTTGATGAAACATATGCTCTAGTGGCTAGATTAGAAGCTGTTAGACTATTACTTGCCTATGCTGCAATTAAAAATTTCAGGTTATTTCAAATGGATGTCAAAAGCGCTTTCTTGAATGGCTACTTGAATGAAGAAGTTTTTGTTACCCAACCACCTGGGTTTGAAGATCATATTCATCCAGAATATGTTTATAGATTGAAGAAAGCTCTGTATGGTCTCAAACAAGCCCCAAGACAATGGTATGAAAGGTTAAGTAACTTTCTTATTTCAAAGGGCTATCAAAGAGGTTTGGTTGACAAAACTTTATTTCTAAAGAAATTGAATAATGATGTAATTCTGGTTCAAGTATACATTGATGACATCATATTTGGAGCTACTAATGAGTCTTTATGTAAAGATTTCATCAAAGATATGCAGGGAGAGTTTGAGATGTCTATGATAGGGGAACTTAACTACTTTCTTGGATTACAAGTTAAACAACTTCAAGAAGGAAGCTTTCTTCATGAATCCAAATACTGCATAGAACTCTTAAAGAAATTTGAGATGGAACACTGCAAGGAGGCATCAACACCTATGTCCACAAATTGCTATCTTGATTCTGATGAAAAAGGAAAATCTGTTGATGAAACTAAATATAGAGGGCTTATTGGTTCTTTGCTATATTTAACAGCAAGTAGACCTGACATTATGTTCGAGTGTTTGCATGTGTGCCAGGTTCCAATCTGCACCAAAAGAGTCTCATCTTCTACTTGCGCAAAAGAATCCTCAAATATCTTAAGGGAACTTTAAATGTTGGGTTATGGTATCCAGGTGAGTCAAAACTAAATCTAGTTGGATACTCGACTCGGATTTTGCAGGTTGTAAGCTTGATAGGAAAAGCACCGGTGGCACCTGTCATCTCCTTGGAAGCGGTCTAATTTCATGGCACAGAAAAAGCGAGTCATGTGTTGCTCTTTCTACAGCTGAAGCAGAATACATTGCAGCTGGGAGTTGTTGTGCTCAATCTCTTTGGATCAAACAACAACTTGAGGATTATGGTTTAATTCTCAGAAAAATTCCTCTCTTGTGTGATAATACTAGTGCCATTATGTTAACTAAAAATCCAATCCAACATTCTAGGACAAAGCATATAGAAATAAGACATCATTTCATTAGAGATCATGTTTTGAAAGGTGATTGCGAAATCTTCTTTATAGAAACTGAAAAACAACTAGCAGATATTTTTACAAAACCTCTTGCTCGTGATCGGTTTTTCAAAATTCGCACTGAATTAGGCATTTTAGATGCATCAAACATTACTTAGTTTGCAAAACTAGTTGTTTTAATCAATAAAAAATCTTTTAAATCGATTAAAAGAATTTATACAACATTTTTCTTTACTACTTTAATCGATTAAAAGTCGAATCAATCGATTAAATGCACTTATGTTTCATACCTTCGAAGTCCTTCACTGTGTTAATCGATTAAACCTTTATTTCAATCGATTAAAATCATTAACAAGAACTTTTTAATCGATTTTGTCCTGTTTTTAATCGATTTTTATTCTGGAAAGAAAAATTAAAGGCTTTAGTTAATGGTTGTTCTTGTAACATGCTACTAAAGCGTGGTTCTCTTATCTTTACACGTGTTAATTGTATTCATTACAAACGTGTTAATGAAGATAAATTTGAATCAACTTTGATTGGTCTTTACATGAGTAAAGTATCGTATTTTAATATTTTTTTATTTTTTTCAAAATCTAAAACTTGATACATACCTTTGCATTATTTATATTCTGATCCCTAATTTTGATGAAGTCAAAAGGGGGAGAATAGTTGCTTTACTGTTGATCAGAAACAATTTAGGATTATTTAGGGGAAGCAACAATTTAGGGGGAGAAATAGGAAAATAATTCATTTTTTATTTCTAACTAATCTATTTTATCAAGTGACTTCTCTTGCAGAGTTATTATTCAAAGTGGTGTTTGTCTTCATCAAATAGGGGGAGACTGAAAGTGATGAAGATCTTATTGAAGTACTTTGACAAAGATCTTGTTGATTTGATGAAGTAAAAGATAAAGTCAAAGTCAACTTTGTAGCGGTCAATAGTCACTTAGATAAAAGAGTAGAGGGATTAGTATGTCTGCAGCTTTGCTTTGGTATAATCATTTTTATCTTTTCTGCTGCATGAGGTTTCTTCACATAAAAGATTTTGCAAAATGCCTCTAAAAACGTTTAAGCAGTTAAAAACAAAGTATTTTAACAAAAGCTTTCTTAAACAAGTTTTTAACTTATATAATTTCGAAATAACCGGTTATTTTCATTAAAGAAAGTTTTGAAAACCTTCTGTCAGTATTTTAACTGATACAGCTTCGAAATAACCGATTAAAATCACTTAAAATGTTAAGAAAAGTGTTTTTGCAGTATTTTAATCGATACAACTTAGTTTTAATCGATTAAAACCACTTAGAGTTCAGGATGATCGATCAGAATGCAATTATGACCGATCAAAATCAGATATGATCGATCAGAATTGAGTTATGACTGATCAGAGCTTTTTCAATCGATTAAAACACGTTTCAATCAATTAAAACAACTTAGAAAAATTTCTACACAGCGTTTTAATCGATTAAAACTTATTTTTATCAGTTAAAATCACTTGATAATTTTACAAGAAAGTTTTGCAGTATTTTAATCGATTGAATCACGAAACAATCGATTAAAACAAATTAGAAGATTTTTTGTAAAGAGTTTTAATTGATATAAACGTTGTCGTATCAGTTAAAACAAATCTGTTAAAGAATCAAGAACGGTTTAATGGATTAAAAGAAGTTTTAACAGATTAAAACTACACTTTTAATAGATTAAAAGATTATTTCAACAGATTGATTAAACCAGCAGTTTTGAAAATCTTCTATAAAAATAGCTTGGCTTGAGCATTTTGAACATACATTGAACATCAATCTTTAGCAATCAAGCAAGCAAACTTTAGCACTCTTTCAAGAAAGATTCGCGCTAGGTTTTTGTGAAGTTCTTTGAAATTCTTTCTTGAGGCAAATTGCTTTCTTTTGAAGAAGAAACACACTGCAGAATTGCATAAAAATGGTTTGAGCATTCTAGTTCCTTCTTTTCATTTCTTTTCATTCTTTTACTGTATTGTTTGGTGCCTGGAATTGTGGGCACTGGTTTCTCTGCAGCTGGAATTTGGTTGTAGAGGTTGTCAAGAACAAGAATTTGGTTCTTGGTGAAAGGTTAGGTGCAAGAACTGGAATTGTGGTTCTTGTGGTAGATTAAGTGTAAGATTGTAATCTATAAAACATTTGATCTAGTGGAACCCAGCTGGAATTTGGCTGGAGACTGGACGTAGCTCTGGTATTGGGTGAACCAGTATAAAAATCGGTGATATCTTTCTAAACCTTTCTCCTCTTTTAATTCTGTTGCTGCGTTTATTGTTGATTGATTGCTTTGTGATTCAAGAACATATCTGAAATCTTATTTTTACAAATAGATAATCTGTTAATTGCGAAAATCTTTCAAAGATCAATTCACCCCCCCTCTTGATCTCAGCCTACTTTTCTAACAGTGTCGACATCCTTAGACCAAAAGAAGAGAGTTATCACCTTGAGTTGGTGGTTTCCGACAATGGTTGTAGCCCCGTGTGCCAACAAGCCAGTCGTATCTGCCACCCACTCCCTATAGGTATTCACTCTTGCCCCCGGGTATAGAGGGACTGTTGTGTGCAAGGTTTTTTGTGTGCAATTTATATTTCAGACAATTTGCAGAAAATAATCATACAGCAATTATTAAAGCCATACAATAAAACATACGGAAGAGGGTAAAGGCGTAATTTCAAATTTTCACTTAGTTTGAATTTTATTCGTCACTAAATGGGATCAACTCTCTAGCTTCCCCAGTGGAGTCGCCATCTGTCACCGACATCCGTTCCAACGTCTAGGGACATCTCGAACGTTTATGCGAGCAGTCGCGAAAAGATGGTTTAGACTCGCGTTTTTATTTTTAAATGTGTTCATTGCTTCCGAGGTGCTCAACAACTGAACTATCCTCTAATAAAAGCAAGGTTTTCGAAAAGGGGTTCTTATGGAGTCACCACCAATGTTTTGACCGTAAACATTGGAAAATGATAAAAAGGCGTTGATTTTAATAAAAACCAAACTTGGCCATTATAACCAGAGTTAGGTAAGGGAGTTAGTTACGTGTGGGGAAGGTGTTAGCACCCCACAACGCCCCTTTCGGGTTCCCTATGACGGATTCATTCATTAAGTGAAGATTACGAGAAATTACGCTATTACCCTATTTTATTTATACCATATTCAAAAATGGCTATGTACATGATTTTATTTTATATTGCATACATAAAGCAATAAATGAAGCAATAAAAGAGAAGAGAATTGAAAAAAACCTCCGTAGCAAGTTTTGTATTGCAAATCTTTAACTATGAGGATGCGTTTTGGCAATCCTCCGCTCTACAAAGACTCTCCTCCCCGAATACAAGATTGACTCGACTAAATTTTAAAGAAGAATCGAATGCTGGAATACAATTCCTTAACCGATTGTTACCTTTTTAAGGCAATCGGAGAGTTCATTCGAAGTAGGAAGAGAAGACAAGTGTTTGGAGTTGTCTGGAGTGTGAAAAAGTGGCAAATGAGCCTCCTATTTATAGTTTTCGCAGCCTGGCAGCTTGAGACGACTGTCTGGAGCTTGGAAAACTGGGACGGCCGTTTGGGGAAGTATGGACGGCCGTCTGGACTTTGGGACGACCGTCCCAAGCATCAAAACAAGGTGGGATGGCCGTCTGGAGCTTGGGACGGCCATCTCGACTGTTTTTGCCAGATTTTGTGTTCTGGGACCCCTGGGAAGCTTTCCTTTCTTTATTCGGACGTCGATTGATGCCGATAGACGTCCATCGAAGCTTTATCTTCATATAGGAAGTCTTCTAGGCCTTTATTGAGATGCCGGGCGAGCTCTATCTTCATGCAGGAAGTCTTCTTTGCCTTTATTGAGAGGCTGGGCAAAATTAGGGGTCTACAGAGCCTTCGTCGGGTCAAAACGAGAAGTAATGGGAGAAGTTAATTTGCCAATCCAAGTTGGACCCACTACCTTCAACGTCGATTTCCATGTAATCAATATTACTCCAGCATACAATTGTCTCCTCGGCAGGCCTTGGATTCATAATGCTAAGGCAGTACCTTCGACGCTCCACCAGAAAGTCAAGTTCATAGTGGATGACAAACTGGTCACGGTCCAAGCAGAAGATGATATCCTGATCAGTGGACCGTCTACCCAACCTTATGTGGACGCAGCTGAAGAGGCCCTTGAAACATCTTTTCAAGCTCTCGAAATTGCCAGCGTAGAAAGACTTCCCAAAAACACAAAGGTAGCCCGCATGATGTTGAAACATGGTTACCATCCTGGCCAAGGACTGGGGGAAGATTCCCAAGGCATGAGGGAACCCCCAGAATTCAAAGACAATCCTTTCAAGCATGGCCTAGGATATGACCCTACTAAGGGCCGAACAGAAAGAGGAAAAGGGAAGTCTCCCCTCCGCACACTCAAGCAAATTTTCCGAAGCGGAGGGGTGCAAGCGTCAAGAGCTACCCTAGTCATTAGGAGATCTTTTTCTTCATTTAAGGGATGTAAACCCCATGATTGTTAGAGATTATCCCCCGGGTCTAGCCCGACCCCCGGGAATTTTAGGGCACATATTCCCTTATTAATTAATAAAGAATACTTCTTACTATCTGCTTCTCTTCTTGTTATTTCATGACTAGACCTCACAATAACCTTGTCTAAGTAAGCAAAAAAAGAAAAGAAGAATAAAAAGCGCGTCCAAATAATCAAAATTCGCCATTGCCATTACAATCAAGCTAGTTGATTAGAAGCACCAAATAAGGCTTTACCTCACCATAAAGAAAGTCATGCTTCGCCAATATTGTGAACAAAAAATAAATACACAAAAAAGAAAAAAAGCCCATAGAAGCCAAAGGCCAAAGAAAAGGGCAAAATACTCGATAGGAAACCCACTAAGGGGGCTACGCAAAAGATAGGGTCAACCCGGTAGGATACCCGAACAAAAATAAAGGGTAGCCTAGGCAAAAGTTAGGGTTACAAAATAAGGTCCGCTAGGATTCCCTAAAAATACCAAAAGAAGGAACCTAGACAAAACATAATATCCTAGTTCGAAAACCCGAAGGGTGATCTAGGGAAATCAACTAGCCATAAAAAGCAATGGAAATAAAACTAAAGCGCAAGTACAAAAAGGGGAAACACTTGCTTAGACAAAAAGCTTAAACGCCTAAGCCTAACCCTAGCCAACCATTCTTACAAAACCTTTTTCTAAATAAAAATTAACCTTCTAAAACACAAGCCATTGAATTTACCGCTTTACTTATTTTTTCTTGACCCTCACAACAATATTCTAATAATTAATTTGGGAATATGGAGGCATATAGTCAATAAGAGGATTGAAACCCCTAGAGTGGAAAAAAAGGAACACTATATGGCAAAGAGTGCTCTACAAAAAGAAAGAAAAAGAAAAAAAAAGAAGAAAAAAGAAAAAACAAGTTATCCTTCGGTCACAAGAAGTCCGGCATGGTACAGCCAAATACGAGAACGTAGACCAGAGAGCACTTGACGCTACAAGACACGTCAGTTAAATCCTTCTGAAAAACTAATTAAAATAGGCATTATAGGAATCAAATATTGCATGCATAAAATGTTTTTGAACCAGGTCCTATTTCTTTTCAAAAAAAAAAAAAAACCCCTTAAAATCGAGACGGCCGTCTCGCATTACCAGACTGTCGTCTCGATCTCATAAAATCGAGACCGCCGTCTCGACTTGGCTAAAAATGAGACCGCCGTCCTGCTTGGCGAGACGGTCGTCTCGCTTAAGGCCAAAGTCGAGACCGCCGTCTCAACGTCCCAGACGGCCGTCTCGACTTGCGCAAAATCGAGACCGTCGTCTCGACTTCCCAGACGGGAGTCCCAATTTCAGTTTTTCCCCTATAAATAGAGGAGGGGTCTTGGGGGGTCTCCACACCTCCTCTGCACCCCAACTCTCTATTCTCTCACTCTCGAGCACTTTACCGTGAAAATGCATCGTGGAAGCCAATCCCGGAAGAGAAGAGGTTCTGCTGGCCCTAGCAGTTCCTCAGCACCTATCCCCCAGGACCCCACTCAGCTATCTCCACTACACCAGACCCGTCTTGAGCATATCAGGGGGTACACATGGCACCCCATGCTCAAATTAGACTTCGCCATTCTCGCCGAATTTGGGTGGGAGGACGACGTCCGGGCCCACATTGACAGCATTAGGTGGGGCTTCCTCCTATAGTCTCCACCTACCCACGTGTACCCCTAGGCGGTACTGGAGTTTCTTGCCTCCATCTCCTACGCCAAGACTCCCGCCATGGTCCCAGGCCTGTCACCAACAAAAATGGTGACATACTTTATGGGTGGGATGTATCAGACCACCACCCTCGACGAATTCAATGTGAACATTGGGTTAGTCTAGCCCAGGGACGTGCTGACCCAGGACTACCAGGAGGCCATCTGCGCGCACCCCACCAACCTCACCGCCGGCGAGATGTGGGAGGAGCTCACCAGGGCGCCCACTTTGCCCACGCTGATGAAGGGCTCAGCACTCCCCCCAGCCCTCCGTATCTACCACAAGCTGCTGGCGGGGACCATCCACGGGCGGAAAGAGAGCCAGGGAAAGGTAACCCTGCTGGACCTCTTCGTCCTTTATTGCATGAGCCAGAGGCACCGGTGCAACCCTGACTATTTCTTCTTGAAGGCCCTCAAGGACTTCGGGAGCTGGCCAGTGGGAGCCGTCCTCATGGCTCCCCTCATTACCCCCTGGCAGAGAAATGGGGGTGCAGTGGCAGAGAAATGGCTCCCCATCAACGGGTCGGTACTGGTCAGCATGGGGATGCTACTGCGCCACGGGACCCAGCTAATCCTCCACCCCTCCCTGGATATCACTTTGGATCTCTGAGATCTCGTGGCAATGCACGATCTCCCAACACCTCCCGAGTTCCAGCAACAACAACAACAACAACAACAATAGTAATAGTACACAGATGACTTTGCTGGCATGAATCGTAACATGAACGATCTACGCCAGCAATTCGATTAGATGTCTGTGAGGAAAGAGCAGATGTCCCTGAGGTAGGAGGCCTTCGACACAAGACTGGAGACAATATACCAGTACCAAGAGGGGATGAGGCAAGACTGGGCGGTCTTCCAGTAGGAGTGTCGCGATGAAGTCCAGGACCAGGCAGAGTTCCGGAGACATATGTATCGACAATTCCCCTCTTATGGATCGTCTCCAGATGAGAGTCCACCTTCTTAGGGATAGTGCTTATAGAATAAGTTGCTGTAATAAATTTTTTCCATATAAATAAAAAAATTTTATTTCATGCATTTTTTGCCATCCTTTTCTAAAGTCAGCGTAACAAAAGAAGCTTAAAGTAAAAAACTCACGCTCAAAAAAAGCCAAAATCCAAAATCGCGAGAAAAAAGAGATAAAATCGCGAAAAAAAGACAGGATTAAAAATCACCTTGACCAACAATTTTCGACAACTAAACAGAAGTCGAACTAGAAAACAAGACTACCCGACCAACCAGCAAGAGTCGGGTGATCACCATCAAAAGATCAAAAACAAAGAATCCCCAGTAATTAACAAGGCTGGATGAACACCACAAAATCCCCGGCACAGACCGGACGACCAAATCTCAAAAAAGACAAAGACGAGAGAACACATCTCAACACCGGCGCATGAGCTAGAGCAGTAAACCGCCACCACAGCTAAAGGATCAGCAACCACAAGAAGGAGCATCCGGAGGTATAACACCAGATGGGGGTGTATACTCATCAAGCCTTATAAAAGGGGGCTTACCGGACGGAGGTTCATACTCGTCAAACACCAAATGGGGGTGTATACTCATCAAGCCTTACAAAAGGGGGCTTACCGGGCGAGGGTTCATACTTGTCAAACCAGATGGGGGTTCATACTCATCAGCCGAAAGGATCAGCTACCGCTAGAAGGAGCATCCTGGAAGCACACTTTTTCCCAGAAGATCAACCGCCACAAAGATGGAACATCTACAGGGTAACCGGGCAGGAGGGTCAACTCCTTTACCCTCCAGTCGATCTCCTTGGCACAACGGGCCAACAGTCGACTAGTCGGGTAAAGGGGGGGCAGTTGTAGACCCCAAATCTTGCCCGGTCTCATAATAAAGACCAGAAGACCTCCTTTTTGAAGATGGATGAAGCCTAAGAAGCCATTAGGAGAGAATATTAGGCCCCATATTAGAATAGGAGGGATTTTCTGTATGTAAATAAGGATTTTCGCCTTTTAGGGTCGAGACCGCCGTCTCGTATTCGGGACCGCCGTCTCGCCATTTCTGCAAGGCGAGACGACCGTCTCGAATGGCGAGATGGTTGTCTCGACCTTGTCAAACGAGACGGCCGTCTCGACCTGACAAGCGCGAATCCCTATAAATAGCCACGCCATTCCCCTCATTTCACACAGTTCTTCCATTCTCTCTCTTGTCACTTCATAAAATTCTCTTCCTAGAACCCCTCCGAAGCATTTTCGGAGTTTTCTGAGAGTCTTTAAGAGTTTTTATAGCGTTTTTGAGAGTTTACCGGTGCTGTAAAGAGCGAAGGGCTGCCAAAAAGCACCCTAACTTTCAAGAAGTTAATAGAAAGCTTGCCTCGGAGGTTTCTACATTTTCTCTCTCCTTTACTGCTTTATCTTTCAATTACGCAATAGATATTAGGGCCATGTAGTCGTAACTTTAAATTCCGCAAATAAAGGGTAAAAGCATATTTTCACCGGTTTACTTATTTAAAATAGTTGGCCTGTCATAGGGAACCCGAAAGGGGCGTCGTAAGGGAACTAACACTTCCCTTACATGTAACTAACTCCCTTACCCCAACTCTGGTTCTAATGACCAAAGTTGGTTTTTCGAAAACCAACGCCTTTTCACTCCTTTTCCGATGTTTCCGGTAAAAACATCGGTGGCGACTCCAGAAGAACCCTTCAAAATTAGTTCTTGGGTTAGCCCGGTTATCGAACAATCCAAGAGTGCCCTTTCGAAAACCTCGCCCCTAGGTTCTCTTAGAAAAGTAGGCTGAGATCAAGAGGGGGGGGGTGAATTGATCTATAAAAGTTTTTCACAAATAACAGATTATCTAATTCAAAAATTAAGATTTCAGATCTGTTCTTGAATTACAAAGCAATCAATCAATATAAATGCAGCGACAGAATTAAAATAGAGAAAGGTTAAGAAAGATATCACCGGTGTTTTATACTGGTTCACCCAATACCAGGGCTACGTCCAGTCTCCAGCCAAATTCCAGCTGGGTTCCACTAGATCAAATGTTTTACAGATTTACAATCTTACACTTAATCTACCACAAGAACCAAATTCCAGTTCCTGCACTCAACCTCTCACCAAGAACCAAATTCCAGTTCTTGATAACCTCTACAACCAACTTCCAGCTGCAGAGAAACCAGTGCCCAAATTCCAGGCACCAAATAATACAAAAACAAAGTAAAGAAATGAAAAAGAAGAAACTAGAATGCTCAAACCAGTTTATGCAATTTTGATGTAAGTGTTTCTTCTTCAAAAGAAATCAAGTTGCCTCAAGAAATATTTTCAAAGAACTTCTCAAAAACTGACGCGAATCTTTCTTGAAAAGAATGCTAAAGTTTGCTTGATTGATTGCTCAAGAATGTGTAAAAACTTATATTCAATGTATGTTAAAAAAGTTCAAGTCAAACTGTTTTTATAGAAGACTTTCAAAACTGCTGGTTTAATTAATCTGTTAAAAGATTCTTTTAATCTGTTAAAAGTGCAGTTTTAATCTGTTAAAACTTCTTTTAATCCATTAATACGTTCTTGATTCTTTAACAGATTTGTTTTAACTGATACGACAACGTTTATATCAATTAAAACACTTTACAAAAAATCTTCTAAGTTGATCTAATCGATTGTTTCGCGATTCAATCGATTGAAATACTACAAAACTTTCTTGTAAAACTTTTCAAGTTATTTTAACTGATAAAAATAAGTTTTAATCGATTAAAACGCTGTGAAGAAATTTTCTAAGTTGTTTTAATCGATTGAAACGAGATTTAATCGATTAAAAGAGTTCTGGTCGGTCATAACTAAATTCTGATCGATCATAACTGATTCTGATCGGTCATAATTGCATTCTGATCGATCATCCTGAACCCTTAAGTGGTTTTAATCGATTGAAATGTGTTTTAATCGATTAAAAAAGTTCTGATCGGTCATAACTCAATTCTGATCGATCATATCTTATTCTGATCGGTCATAATTCTATTCTGATCGATCATCCTGAACTCCAAGTGGTTTTAATCGATTAAAATCAAGTTGTATTGATTAAAATACTGTAAAAGCACTTCTCTGAACATTCTAAGTGATTTTAATCGTTTATTTCAAAACTGTATCAGTTAAAAACTTGTTTAAGAAAGCTTTTGTCAAAATACTTTGTTTTTAATTGTTTAAAACATTTTTAGAGGCATTTTGCAAAATCTTTTAAGTGAAGAAACCTCATGCAGCAGAAAAGATAAAATGATTATACCTAAGCATAGCTGAAGACACACTAATTCTTCTACTCTTTTATCTTAGTGACTTTTGTCCACTGCAAAGTTGCTTTTGACTTCATCTTTGACTTCATCAAATCACTGAGATCTTTGCCAAAGTATTTCAATAAGATTTTCATCACTTTCAGTCTCCCCCTATTTGATGAAGACAAATACCACTTTTGAAAAAAAACTCTGCAAAAGAAGTCACTTGATAATACAGATTTAGTGAGTAATCAAAAATGAATTATCTTCCTATTTCTCCTATTTCTCCCCCTAAATTGTTGCTCCCCCTAAATTAATAGTTATTTTTCCCTTTAAATTGATCAAAAGTAAAAGCAACTATTTCTCCCCCTTTTGACTTCATCAAAAAAAAAGGGAATAGAAGAGAAACAATGCATAGGTATGTATTGAAAAGATTTTGAAAATAAAAAAAAATGAAAAATACGATACTTTACTCATGTAAAGATCAATCAAAGTTGATTCAACTTATCTTCATTAACACGTTTGTAATGAATACAATTAATACGTGTAAAGATAAGGGAATCACGCTTTAGTAGCATGTTACAAGAACAACCATTAACTAAAACCTTTAATTTTTCTTTCCAGAACAAAAATCGATTAAAAACAGGATAAAATCGATTAAAAAGTTCATGTTTAATGATTTTAATCGATTGAAATAAAGGTTTAATCGATTAAAACAGTGAAGGACTTCGAAAGTATGAAACATAAGTGCATTTAATTGATTAATTCGAAATTTAATCGATTAAAACAGTAATGAAGAATGCTATATAAATTCTTTTAATCGATTCAAAAGATTTTTTAATGATTAAAACAACTGGTTTTGAAAACTAAGAAAGATTTGATGCGAATTTATCATGCCTAATCTAGTGAATATTTTGTAAAACTGATCAGCTAGAAGGATGTTTAACAATAATATCAACTACATCGATTAAATTTTAACTAATAGACCCATCAATATCAAAATAAAATCTTATTATCTAATTTAACTGATGTAAGCTAGTTTATAAAGATTTTAATCGATTGATACAAAGTTTTAATCGATTATTTTGTTATGAAAAGTGTTTCCTTTAATCAATTTAATCGATTAATTCCATTTTGTATCAGCTAAAACTCTCAGGGATCTATGTTGAAATCTATCTATGCTAGTTTAATTTGAATTAAACCTACATTATATTAATTCAAAGCTAGAGAGATTGTGCCTGGTATATAACCAGTAATATTACAGACCCAGAAATTTAAAATAAGCATCAAAAGAAATAAGAAATAAAAGATAAGATAAGAATGGACCCTTTTAATCCATAAATTCAATCATCCCAGTTGCCTTTGAAAGAATTAATGGTTGAGTTCAAGAGGGGGGGTGAATTGAACTTTAAAACTTTTTCGCAAATCTTACTTTCTTTTGGAAGAATGAGTTATCTTTATTCAATCTTTGCAAAGGTAATTTGATTTAAACACAGGTACAATTAAAGACAGAAATTAAAAGAGATGAAAGAAAAATATTAACACACAAGTTTATACTTGGTTCACTCTAATCCAGAGCTACATCC
>OY731400.1:54767298-54803672 GCA_963425845.1 Sphenostylis stenocarpa | reverse complement strand
ATACTACCTACAATGGAACACGGAGAATCTTCATCTAGGAGAAAACGCTCTAGAAACCCTGCTAGAGGAACTACTACGGTCGAGTACTCAACTAGCAGAATCGCACCAACTACGGCTGGTAAATATCCAGCAATTCTCCTGGTACCCCACACTGCAATTGGACTTCGAAATCCTAGCTACATTCGGCTGGGATCAAGATGTCAGAAGGTAAATCCACAACATAGGATGGGACTTTCTGCTCCGTGAGCTACCTACTCGGATCCATCGCACCGCCATGATGGAATTTCTTGCTTCGTCAACATGGTGGAAATGCCATCTTCAATTCCCGGGGTGCCACCAACTCAAGCCGTCTCCTACTCGGATGGATGGAGCCTATCGGACCACCGCTCCGGATGACTTTAATGTCATTATGGGTTTCGCCGACGAGCGGATACAAGAACTCCGCAGTACCGGTCTGCGTATTTGGAGAAGCCCGCTGCTCTCACCACCGCTACCATGTGGAAGGAAATCACCTGGAGCCGTCATTCCGCCATCAAATCGAAGGGTGCGGCTTTTTCCCCTCCACTCCGCGTGTGTCATAAATTGCTGGTCGGGACCATACACGCACGAAGGAGAGCCAAGGAAAGGTAACTCCGGCCGACCTTTTCATTGTTTACTGTATGCACCAGGGGCATAGGTGCAACCCAGGGTATGCCTTCCTCAAAGCCGTCAAAGATTGCGGCACTCGCGGTCCAGAAGGAGCGATCATAATAGCTCCCTTTCTCACCCCTCTAGGCGAGTATTGGGGATGTAGCGACGGAGAAGACATCCCAGCCTAGTCTTCGACCGGAGCCGATCAATGGCGGAGTGCTGGCCCATATGAACATCCTCGGCAGGCAAGGTACGGGGTTTATCTTAAACCCAATCCTCTCTATCTCGATGGACATGCGGGATTTCGACACACCACAGGATATCCCCACCACTTCGAGAATCCCGGCAGCGAGTCCTACGACCACGACTACGCCGACTTATACGGACGCCTGGATGATGAGCATGCCTACATGGAAGGGCAATTCCAGTTCATGCGACAGCAGTTCGGTCAGCTGACCATGAGGCAGGACAGGACGGACCGCCAAATAGAAAATCTGGTCCAGACTCAGGCGAGATTCCAGCGCCGCCTACTCCGCCGCTTCCCTTCGCCAGCACCATCTGCCCATTCCAGCCCAGAGGCAGACGATTAAGATTTATTTTTCTAGTGTCTTAAATATGCTTGAAATGTATCCAACAAAAAGCAGTAATGAATAAAAATCGTTATTTCTGTTTTACGCTTCGCATTCAAAAAGCCCATGTGTACAAAATAAAAGGCACACATGATCTATTAAAAAGCCAGATTTCAAAACAGCTCGCGATACAAAACTAAACCGCGAAGGAAAAAAGGCGAAATCTGAAACACTTTAGCAAAATAAGGAGCTTCAAGGAGACTAGCTCCAACCATCTACAACAATAAAAGAAGGTACATCAAAAACGGAAAAGAGCCAACGGAAAGGCTTGATCATCCCCAAGCGGACCCTTGCCTACTCCAGAGGCAAGACAAAAAGATTACCTCACGACTCAGCTTCATCACCACATGAGTCATCAAGCACACCATGCAAGAATCTCCATTTCATTCCCCAAAAGAGAACTACATAAGAGTCCATCGAAGAAAGCACAGAATTAAATCATCCAAATCACTAGGGGGCAACAAAAGGAAAGAAAAGAAAAGCCTTTCATCCTCTAACAAAGGCCACGACATGAAAAAGCCAAAAGAAAATCCCCAAGAAGAGCGCATCAAGAAAAATCTATAAAAGCAGAAAAGAAGAAATTTCCATCCCCATGAGGCCAATAAAATTCCCCAGGGATCATTACAAAGAGAAGAGAAAATATATATCTTTCCATCTAACGTGCATAAAAGGCGCACATACAAACACATTCCCCAGCAGAAATAAAAACATAGACAAAAGCCAGTTCAAGCAATAAGGAGTCAAAAACTCCATTTTCCCTCTAAGGGGGCAAATCAAAAGAGATCTCAGTCAGAGCAATCAAATTCTCAATGAATCATCCAAAAGAAAAACTTTCACCGGTGAGCTTACAACAGAACTTCTGTTTGCTCAAAATAAGCAAAGAGCTAACATCCCAGAGAAATGGGAAATCAACCTATGCGAGAGGTAATACAAGCCCAAAAGCATAAAAGTCTTCACCATTGCTGAAGCAATCGCCTAATCAAGAGGCACAACCAAAATCCCCAGTAAATTCCTGCCTAAAAGGCGACCAACGAAGAATCCCCGGTAAAACAGGATAAATAAAAAAGAAAAATCAAAAAGAAAGAAAATCAATCATTCCTCATGGAATAGGCGCATGATTAGAGACAATAAGTCGCCAGAAACCGGATGAGGGTTCGTACTCATCAATCAAAAAGATATTCCAAAAAGAGCATTCCAAGAGTCGGTCAAAATGCAGACTCATACCAGGTGGGGGTAGGTACCCACAAGAATTTGTCAAAATGCAAATTCATACCAGGTAGGGGTAGGTACCCATCAGAGTCGGTCAAAATGCAGACTCATACCAGGTGGGGGTAGGTACCCACAAAAATCTGTCAAAATGCAGACTCGTACCAGATGAGGGTGTGTACTCATCGGGCCTTACAAAAGGGGGTCTACCATGACGAGGGGTTTGTACTCGTCAAAAACCGGATGGGGGTGTGTACTCATCGGGCCTTACAGAAGGGGGTCTACCATGACAGGGGGTTAGTACTCGTCAAAAACCAGATGGGGGTGTGTACTCATCAGGCCTTACAGAAGGGGGTCTACCATGACAGGGGGTTTGTACTCGTCAAAAACCAGATGGGGGTGTGTACTCATCAGGCCTTACAGAAGGGGGTCTACCATGACGGGGGTTTGTACTCATCAAAAACCGGATGGGGTGTGTACTCATCGGGCCTTACGGAAGGGGTCTACCATGACGGGGGTTTGTACTCGTCAAAAACCGGATGGGGGTGTGTACTCATCGGGCCTTACGGAAGGGGTCTACCATGACGGGGGTTAGTACTCGTCAAAAACCGAGATGGGGGTGTGTACTCATCGGGCCTTATAGAAGGGGGTCTACCATGACAGGGGGTTTGTACTCGTCAAAAACCGGATGGGGGTGTGTACTCATCAGGCCTTACAGAAGGGGGTCTACCATGACAGGGGGTTTGTACTCGTCAAAAACCAGATGGGGGTGTGTACTCATCAAGCCTTACGGAAGGGGGCTTACCCGGCGAGGGTTCATTCTCATCAAACCGAGATAGGGGTTGGTACCTATCAAAACTATTCATCATCCGGAGGATCAACAACTTCAAAGAAACGACGATCCGAAGGATAACCGAGCAAAGGGTTAACTCCTTCCCCTACCAGCTAATCTTATCGGCATATTAGGCCAATAAATTAGCTAGGCAGGTGAAGGGGGGGCAGCTGTAGACCCCTAATTTTGCCCGGTCTCTCAAACAAAGATAAAGGAGATCACCCGTAACAAGATAAAGCTCGTCTAGTATTACAAATAAGAGCCAAGGAGACTTCCTATATGAAGATAAAGCTTCAACAGACACATATCGGCATCAAATGACGTCCGAAACAGGCAAGGAAAGCTTCCCGGAGTCCCGAAACGCGCGAAACTGGCCAGAACAAGTCGAGACGGCCGTCCCAAAGTTGGGACGGCCGTCCCAACCTGCCCAGCCCGGTTGGGACGCGCGTCCGAAGTTGGGACGGCCGTCCCAAGTCCCGGTTTAAGTGGGACGGCCGTCCCGGGTTCCCGTGGGGTCCCGACTGTGTAAAAATGCCATTTGGGACGGCCGTCCCAGTCCGGACGGCCGTCCCACTCCGAACGGTGGTCCCGAAGTGCGCCAGCTGCGAAAACTATAAATAGGAGACTCATTTGCCACTTTTTCACACCCCGGACATCCCGAGAGCTCGAAACACTTTCTAAAACTCGGAGCACTTGTCTATTTCTCTCCCTTTCTCGAATGATCTTTCCGATTGCCTTAAATAGGTAACAATCGATTAAGGAATTATATTCCGGCATTTGATTCTTCTTTAAATTTTTAGTGGAGTCGATCTTGTATTAGTGAGGAGAGTCTGTATAGAGAGAGGGGTTGCCAAAACGCATCCTCACAGTTGGAGATTCTCAATACAAAGCTTGCTACGGAGGTTCTTTTCAATTCTCTTCTCTTTTATTGCTTTATTGTTTCATTTAGCTTTATTTACTGTTTATGCCATGTAGAATAAAATCATGTAGATAGCTATTTTAATATCTCTTTTATTGCTTTATTTAGCTTTATTCATCATTTCATGCATGTAACATAGAATAAAATCATGTAGATAGCCATTTAATATTATGTAATAAAATAGGGTAATCGCGTAATTTCTCGTAGTCTTTACTTAAATGAATTAATCTGTCATAGGGAACCCGAAAGGGGCGTTGTGGGGTGCTAACACCTTCCCCACACGTAACTAACTCCCTTACCTAACTCTGGTTATAATGGCCAAGTTTGGTTTTTATTAAAATCAATGCCTTTTCATCCTTTTCCAATGTTTATGGTCAAAATATTGGTGGCGATTCCATAAGAACCCCTTTTCGAAAACCTTGCTTTTTCAATGTTGGAGCAATGAACATATTTTAAAACAAATACGCGAGTCTAAACCATCTTTTCGCGACCGCTCGCATAAACGTTCGAGACGTCCCCAGGACGTCGGAAAGGGACGGCGGCGACAGACCCCTTAGGTGGTGAACTCTTGTCTTCAGGATGCTCCCATACTGCGGAAGCTGACCCTTAGGACAGTAGAGGCGGGTTGTATCTTCTGGATACCCTTTTGTAATAGGGTTGATCCTTCTAATGATGTGCATCCCTCCTTCAAGATACTCCTTTGTAGCGGAGCTGATCTGTCGGATGATGACGACAGATTATGTCTCTCGGATACTCCTTTGTGACAGAGCCGATCCACTAGATGATTTGTAAAACTCTATCTTTTAATGCCACTTTTGTTGTGATGGCTGATCCTTGTGATAGAGAAGGTGGTGGTGGCTTACTGCTCTAGCTCATGCACCGACACTTGTCTTCAGGACACTCCCTTACAACAGAGCTGGTTCTTTGGACGATGTATGTGGTGGCGGCTTAATACTTTAGCTCATGCGCCGAATCCATTGGGAGTGATTGTTCTTGATTCTTTTTGTGTATTCATCTGACGTGTTGACTTCCAAAGATTCTTGGTAAATGCCTTTGAATTAGGCAGGAATCCATTGGGGGATTTGTTGATTTGGACGATGCCTCTGAGTAGGCCGATTGCTTCATTTGGAGGCTTGTTTTGGGTGCTTCCTGTTTTCAAACATAAACATGGAGTTAGTCTCCTTATACGCATGAATGCTTTTCATTTTTTATTATTTATCTGAGGCGATTTTTATTTTTTATTTTTCGATTTTGACAAAGTCATTTTGTGTGACTACTTGTGTGGATTCCTTAAATGCAATCTATTTTTATTTGATGCATCTAGAAAAGTGACTGACATTCTTCTACTGAACTTTCATGATTATACTGATGGGCTCTTCTTTTATTCATTTTTCTTCTTTTTTATTAAGCCTTATCTTTTGCCTAGACCTCCCTTTCGGGGTTTTCGATCTAACGGGCTGCCTTAATTTTGCCTAGGATATCTTAGTGGGTTTTTTTCTTTTTATGAGTAGTGCCTTAACTTTTTCCTAAACCACCCTTTGCGGGTTTTCGATCTAGCAAGCTGCCCTAATTTTTGCCTAAGAATCTCCTAACAGGCATCATTCTTTTTATCTTTATTTTTCTTTTTCTTTTCTTTTCTTATGCTTTCTTGTATTGGTTATTTAACACAGAGGAATTTTCATAATTTGGTCAAGAGAAAAGAAATGAAAGACGATTTTATTGATATGAACAAATAGTTTATTTTTTTACAGAAGGATTTACTAAGGGATTTAGAAGCATGGTTGGCCAAGGTTGGCTACACTGTATAAGCTATAACAATCATGCCTCTGACATCTGCCCCCCTGGTTCTCCTAGTTACCTTAGTCGAGATGCTCGAGGCTGGAGTGAAGACTATGCAGAGGTTGCCTGCTTCTGGAAGGATGTTACCTTAGTTGCCTTGCAGTTTTCAGCTAAGGTAACCATTGTTCTTTTTATTTTATTTTTGTTTTTGAAACCTCTAAGTTTTTCCTAGGACGTGTCCTAGAGAGGTGTGTAGATCCTAACTTTTTCCTAGGACGCCCTTTGAGGGTTTTTGTCCTGGCAGATCATGAGCAATGCCTTCAAGCGTGATACTTCTTCACCACATCTGAATTGACTGGGTGTCGAAGTTCTTCTCCATCCATGTTGGTGAGGATAAGAGCTCCTCCTGAGAAAGCTCGCTTGACCACAAACAGTCCCTCATAATTTGTTCCCCATTTTCCGATCTTATCCTTCTAGGCTGGAAGCAATTTCTTTATCACTAGATCCCCCTCGTGACAAGTGTGGGGGTTGACTTTTTTGTCATAAGCCCTTTTGATTTTCTTTTGGTAGGCTTGTCCGTGACATATGGCGTCCAATCATTTTTCTTCGATTAGGTTGAACTGATCGTACCGATTTTGGACCAATTATGCTTCTGTCAATTTTGCTTCCATAATAACTCACAGAGAGGGTATATCGACTTCCACTAGCAGTACGACCTCCATGCGATATACGAGGGAAAATGGAGTGACTCTTATGGAGGTTCGTATAGAAGTTCGGTATCCGTGCAGGAAAAAGGGTAACATTTCGTGCCAATCTTTATATGTTATTACCATCTTTTGGATGATTTTCTTGATGTTCTTGTTGGCTACCTCTACTGTACCGTTCATTTTAGGTTGGTATGGAGAGGAATTGTGATGTTGAATTTTGAAATCTTGGTATAATTCTTCCATCATCTTATTGTTCAGATTGGTCCCATTATCAGTAATGAAAAGATGGGGGATGCCATACCGACACAAGATATTTTTCTTAACGAAGGTGATCACTACTTTCTTGGTCACATGTGCGAAGGATGCCGCTTCTACCCATTTGGTAAAGTAGTCAATGGCCACCAGGATGAAGCGATGACTATTGTATGCTTTGGGCTTGATGGGTCCAATAACATTCATGCCCCACATGGAGAATGACTGTCGCCGCCGTCTGAAAAAGAGGCGGTCGGAGCGACGTGATGGGTTTTTCCGACCCTTTTGTTTTTCGCGTTTTTTATAGGTGGTTACAACGCCTTTAGGTTGTCCGATAACCGGGCTTAACCTAGGGGCGAGGTTTTCGAAAGGTGTCCTTGGGTTGTCCAATAACCGGGCTAACCCAAGGACTTGTTTTTGGGTTCTGTGGAGTCGCCACCAACGTTTTTACCGGAAACATCGGAAAAGGTTTTTAAAAGGCGTTGGTTTTTGAAAACCAACTTTGGTCATTAGAACCAGAGTTGGGTAAGGGAGTTAGTTACGTGGTAAAGGAAGTATTAGTTCCTTTACTACGCCCCTTTCGGGTTCCCTATGATAGGCCAGCTTTTTATGTTAATAAATAAACCGGAAAATACTCTTTTGCCCTTTTTATTGTGCGGAATTTGAAGTTACGACTACATGGCCCTAATCTATTGCATAATTTAAATTAAAGCAATAAAAGTAGAGAGGGAGAAATTAAACCTCCGAAGCAAGCTTTGTTTTTATATTTCTTTGAAAAGAGGGTGCTTTTGGCGACCCTTCACTCTACAAGACGTCTGAAACTCTTCTAAACGCCGAAAAATGCTCTCAAAGACACTCAGAAACTCCGGAAATGCGTCGGAGGGATTCTAGAGAGAAGTTTTAGAGAGAAGGCAGAGC
The DNA here is from genome assembly GCA_963425845.1 of Sphenostylis stenocarpa. Taxonomy (NCBI): domain Eukaryota; kingdom Viridiplantae; phylum Streptophyta; class Magnoliopsida; order Fabales; family Fabaceae; genus Sphenostylis; species Sphenostylis stenocarpa. The sequence continues at coordinate 54,795,800 of OY731400.1, read as the reverse complement.
TAGAAGCTTGTGGTGTGTGGAAATGAGGGGGGGAGGACCCCTATTTATAGGTTTTTGCGCTGTCAGGTGGCGAGACCGCCATTCTCGTCTGACAGGGTCGAGACTGCCGTCTCGTAATGCCAAAGTGGCGAGACCGCCGTCTCGCCAAACGAGACCGTCGTCTCGTCATTCGCAGGTGGCGAGACCGCCGTCTCGTCAAGTGAGACGGCGGTCTCGCCACTTGCATGTGACGAGACGGCGGTCTGGGAAATCCAGACGGCGGTCTCGTCCCAACAAAGCGAGAAAACTTATTTTTTGGTACAGAAACTCCCTCCTATCCTAGTATGGGGCCTAATAGTCTCTCCTAATGGCTTGTTAGGCTTCGTCCATCTTCAAATAGGAGGTCTTCTGCTCTTTATTTGGAGGCCGGGCAAGATTTGGGGTCTACAGCTGCCCCCCCTTTACCCGATCAGTCGACTGCCGGCTTTTTGTGCTAAGGTGATCAACTGGAGGGTAAAGGAGTTGACCCTCTTGCTCGGTTGCCCTTCAGATACTCCGTCTTTGCGACGGGTGATCCTCTGGGGAAATGTTATGTTGTGTGCTTCTGGGATGCTCCTTTGACGCGGTAGCTGACCCCTTCAGCTGATGAGTACGATCCCTCATCTGGTTTGACGAGTATGAACCCCCGCCCGGTAAGCCCCCTTCTGTAAGGCCTGATGAGTACACACCCCCATCTGGTGTTTGACGAGTATGAACCCCCGTCTGGTAAGCCCCCTTTTGTAAGGCCCGATGAGTACACACCCCCATCTGGTGTTAAGCCTCCGGATGCTCCATCTTGCGGTAGCTGATCCTTTGGCTGTGGTGGCGGCTTACTGATTCTAATCACGCGCCGATGTGAAACCTCGGGATGCTCCTTTGACGCGGTAGCTGACCCCTTGGTTGACGAGTACGAACCCTCGTCTGGTTTGGTGCGTCTGGATGCCCCTTCTCACGGTAGTTGATCCTTTGGCTATGGTGGCGGCTTACTGCTCTAGCTCATGCGCCGATCAGACACTCCTTGGGGAGTGATTTCCGTTTGTCGGTAGATGCTCTTGGACCTCTTTGAATGGTCATCCGGGTTGTACCGGGGATTTTGTGTTTAATCCAGCTTTGTTGGTTGCTGGGGATTTTTGTTTTTGACTTTTGGTGGCGATTATCCGACTCTTGCTGGCTAGTCGGATTGAGTCTTGTTTTCTGTTCAACTTTGATTTGGTAGTCAAAATTTTATTGGTTGAGATCCTGCCTTTTTTCTCGCGGTTTTATCTCTTTTTTCTCGCGATTTAGGATTTTGGCTTTTCTTATTGAGCGTATGCCTTTTTCCTTTTTAAGCTTTTTTCTCGTTACGCTAGCTTTTGCAAAGGGCGGCAAAGAGATGCATGAAATAAAATTTTATTTATGGGGAAATTTTATTACAACCACTTTTTGTTCAGGCAAGTATCGTCCCTAAGGGCTATCTTCTGGAGATGATCCGCGGGCGAATTGCTGGTAGACGTGATATCGGAAGTCTGCTTCCTCTCGGACTTCGTCGCGGTATTCTTGCTTGGAATGTCGTCCATTCTCGCCGCATCACCTGGCGATGCTTGGTACATCTCCTCTTGCCGGGTATGGTAGGTCTCTTGCCGCACCGTCATTTGGTCGAGCTGCCGGCGCAAATCGTTCATGTTGCGGTTCATACCGGCGAAATCATCCGTGTATGGTGGTGGTTGTTGTTGCTGCTGTTGCTGCTGCTGCTGGAATTCGGGGGGCGTGGGGATATCCTGCATTGCCACCAGCCCCTGGAGATCTAGTGCGAAATCCAGTGTAGGATGGAGGGCCAGCTGGGTCCCTCTGCAGATCAGCATTCCCATGCTGACCAAGATTGACCAGCCGATGGATTCGGGTCGCAGGTTGTGGGCCAGCTCTTCCCGGCCAGGGCACCCCCATCTTTCTGCTAGGGGAGTGATGAGGGGAGCCACAAGAACGGCCCCCGCTGATCTGTTCCCGAAGTCCTTGAGGGCTCTCAGGAAGAAGTAGTCGGGGTTGCAGCGCCGCTTCTGGCTCATGCAATAAAGTACGAAGAGGTCAGGGAGGGAGACCTTGCCCTGACTCTCTTTTCTCCCATGGATGGTTCCTGCCAGCAGCTTGTGGCAGATGCGGAGTGCTGGGGGTAGCGCGGAGCCCCTCATCAGCGTGGGCAGCGTGGTGGCTCCCATGAGCTCGTTCCACATCCCGGCGGCAGTGAGGTTGGTGGGCCGGGAGCAGATGGCCTCCCGGTATTCCTGGGTCACTGTGTCCTCGGGCCGGACGAACCCGATGGCCATGTTGAACTCGTCGAGGGTGGTGGCCTGGTAAGTTCCACCCATGAAGTAGGTCACCATCTTAGTGGGCGACAGGCCCGGGACCGTGGAGGGGACCTCAGAGTAGGAGACCGAGGCCAAGAATTCTAGTACCGCCTGTGGGTACACATGTGTGGGTGGTGGCTGCAGTAGAAAACCCCACCTGATGCTGTCAATGTGGGCCCAGACGTCGTCCTCCCATCCAAATTCTGCCAGGAGGCTGAAGTCCAGCTTCAGCATCGGGTGCCACGCATAGGTCCGGATGTTGTCAAGGCGGGCCTGGTGTCTGCGGTGATAGTTGCGAAGGATCTTGGGGTGGCGGTCGTTGCAGAACTCGCGGCACCGGCGGTGCTCCTTCTCTTTCTAGAAGCGTTTCTGCCAAACATTTTGACTATGGGGTGCTTGGGAGAGCGAAAGTTGAGAAAGGGAGGTTCTGGAGGCAAGGAGAGTTGTGAGAAACCCCCCAAGCGCGCCCCCTATTTATAGGATTTTTTTCCAATTCGAGACCACCGTCTGGGAAGGCGAGACGGCGGTCTCGTGTCTCCTCCAAATCGAGACGGCAGTCCGATCCATTGAGACGGCATTCTCGTCTTGGAGGGTAACCAAGATGGCGGTCTGGGATAACCAGACGACGGTCTCGATTTACGGAAGTTTTTTTTTTTTTTTTTTTTTGAAAAGAAAATAGGACCTGGTTCAAAATCATTTTATGCATGCAATGTTTTTATGTTTTGATGTCCTATAATGCCTATTTTGATTAAGCTTTCAGAAGGATTTAACCAACGTGTCTCGTTGCGCTGAGTGCCTCCTGACTTGCTGCGTTTACTTTTGGCTGTACCATACCGGACTTCTTGTGACCGAAGGGTAATTTCTTTCTTTCTCTATTTTCTCTTTTTCTTCTTTTTCTTTTGTAGAGCACCTTTTGTCACGTAGTGTCCCTCTTTCTTTACTTTAGGGATTTCAATCCTCTTGTTGACTATACGCCTCCATATTCCCAAATTAATTATTAGAATATTGTCGTGAGGGTCAAGAGAAAAGAAGTAAAAGGGTAAAAATCAATGGTTTGTGTTTTAGAGGGTTAATTTTTATTGATAAAAGGGTTCTGTAAGAATGGCTGGTTAAGGTTAAGCCTGGGTGTTTAGGCTTTGTCTAAGCAAACATTCTTCCTTTCTTTTTGTATTTGCGCTCTTTGGTTTTATTTCCATTGCTTTTTAAATGGCTAGCTGATTTCCCTAGATCACCCTTTGGGTTTTTGAACTAGGATACTGTGTGTTGGCCCTAACTTTTGTCTATGTTCCTTCTTTTGTAAAATTTTTTGGAGAAATCCTAGCGGACCTTATTTGTAACCCTAACTTTTGCCTAGGCTACCCTTTATTGTTGTTCGGGTATCCTACCAGGTCGACCCTATCTTTTGTGTAGCCCCCTTAGTGGGTTTCCTACCGGGTAATTTGCCCTTTTCTTTGGCCTTTGGCTTCTCTAGGCTTTTTCTTTTGTGGATTTATTTTTTGTTCACAGTATTGGCGAAGCATGACTTTCTTTATGGGTGAGGTGAAGTCTTATTCTTATGTGCTTCTAATCAACTAGCTTGATGGCAATAGCAATGGTAAATGTTGATTATTTGGAAGCGCTTTTTATTCTTCTTCCTTTTTATGTTTACTTAGACAGGGTTATTCACGTGGTCTAGTCAGAAGTAGAAAGAAGAGAAGCAGATAGAAAGAATCATTCTTTATTAATTAATAAGGGAATATGTGCCCTAAAATGTCCGGGGGTCGGGCTCGCCCCGGGGGATAGTCTCTAACAATCATGGGGTTTACATCCCTTAAACAAAGAAAAAGTTTTCCTAATGACTAGAGTGGCTCTTGACGCTTGCACCCGTCCACTTCGGAAAATTTGCTTGAGTGTGCGGAGGGGAGACTTCCCTTTTCTTCTTTCCGCTCGGCCCCTAGTAGGGTCATATCCTAGGCCATACTTGCAAGGATTATCTTTGAATTTTGGGGGTTCCCTCATGCCTTGGGAATCTGCCCCCAGTCCTTGGCCAGGATGGTAACCGTGCTTCAACATCATGCGGGCTACCTTTGTGCTTCTGGGAAGTCGCTCTATGCTGGCAATTTCGAGCGCTTGAAAAGATGTTTCAAGGGCCTCTTCGGCCGCATCCACATAAGGTTGGGCGGACGGTCCACTGATCAGGATATCATCTTCCGCTTGGACTGTGACCAGTTTTTCGTCCACTATGAACTTGACTTTCTGGTGGAGCGTCGAAGGTACTGCCTTAGCGTCATGAATCCAAGGCCTGCCGAGGAGACAGCTGTACGCTGGAGTAATGTCCATCACATGGAAATCGACGTTGAAGGTAGTGGGTCCAACTTGGATTGGCAAATTGATCTCTCCCACTACTTCTCGTTTTGATCCGTCGAAGGCTCGAACGATGGTGCTGCTTGGGCATAGACGGGTTCCTTGGATAGTCAACTTATAGAAGAGGAACAAGTAGGGGACAAGTAGGCAGACAAAGAAGGTGGACATTCCCCGTTTCCATACTGAGAGGTTGGAACGACCAAGCACAGTAATGCCATCGGAGGTCCGCGCCGACTTCGAAAAATCCTACGGACGGATTTTAGACCTCCTAAAGATATGTGTCGATCAGGTGTTCCTAAGGGCACTAATCCACTACTGGAATCCAAATCTGCGATGTTTCGAGTTTCCGCAGTTCGACCTGGTCCCACCCTAGAGGAGTATGAGACCATGTTGAGATGGCCCAAATCAGCCGGGGTCCATGTTCGCCACGAAGCATATACTCCTGCAGCACCAGTCGCTGCCCTTATCCAGTTGCCATTCCGACAGAGTGCCCTGATAAAGAAGGGGAACACCCAGGGTTGGAAAGTAACGATGTTAGAAGACCACCTGTCCTACCTGGCTGAAAGGACAGAGTGGGTTGCCTTCAACAAAACCCTGGCACTCATAATTTTTGGAACAGTCTTGTTCCCCTTCCATTTCGACACAATAGATCAGGTCGTCATGGACGCCTTCTTTGCCTGGGACGTGAATTCGAAAAGTCCCCTGCCTGCAATTCTTGCCGACACCCTGCTCTCGGTGGAATTCTGTCACCAGAAGCAGGGCAAAATACTCCGCTGCTGCTCTTCATTGCTATTTGTGTGGAGCGCCACTCACCTGTACGCCTCCAGTCACATGGGGATATTCCCCGACCCTTTGAGAAGTTTCTCCAAGATCCCCTTCAGCGTCGTCTGACCTCAGAATGGAGGGATGAGTGGGAACGCAAGGACGCTAACAATATATCCTGGGTCTGTCCTTGGTTCCGACCCAGCCCAATTCTCATTAGATGTGGGGACTATCCGAGTGTACCCTTGATCGGACTCAGGGGCTGCATAGCCTACTCACCTAAAGTAGCTATGAGGCAGCTCATGAGGACCCAAACTACCATTTCCCGAGGGGAGCTCGGAGGACTGTGCTTCTTTGGAGACCCATGCACCATCGCCAACTCACTAGCTGTGAGAAAAGCATGGGAGAGGCCAGTCTACATGGGAGACAGAGAGCTAGGAAAAGCTCGGGTGGCTGTCACCAGTGACTATGAGGCATGGAGAAATAGAAGAGGAGTGGCTCAATCATCCACCACACCCACAACGAGCGCCAGAAATGAAGGGCTGCAGACTCAAATCGACGCCTTGACCCAGAGAATAGAGATCATGGGAGCCCAGATGAGGGCCCTTGAGGAAAAAGAGCAAGAATCTATCCTCACGATTGATGGTCTGCGAAGGCAAGGCAAGAAAAAGGATCATGAAATAGAGCGCCTCAAGGACCAATGCGCCGACGCTAACGAACAAGCTATCCGAACATCCAAAACCGCGGAACCGGTTCGGATAGCCAACCGCAAGAGATAACCGCCAAAACGGCACACCTTGAGGCCGAATCAGCCTAAGCGTGCTCAAACGATCAAGGAGTTGTCGGAAGGACTCCTCAAGGCTCAGTTAGACATCCGCCAAGAGCGAGAGGCCAACAGGAGACTCACCAAAAGTCTCTCTGAGCTACGCCACAAAGAAAAAGAAGGGCTAGCTCAGTATGGCCAAGTACTTCAAGATAAAGATCGAGCCGTTGAAAAGCTAGATGAACTACAGGCCTTGGTCGTTCATCAAGAGGCGAAGATCAAAGAGGCTCAACAATACAGCGAAGATATGAGCCAGGCGGTCCGCAAGCAAAGCGAAGCACTTGCTCGTCATGTCCGGGAAGCTGAAAGGGAACTACAGAGGAATCAAGACCCTCCTGTGGGTTTCTTTAAAGTTTTCCGCTTTTGCCAAAAGTTGCTTCGCAGTATAGAATAGGGGAACGTACACCTTTTTTGTTGAATAAATAAAATTCTTTTTGTTCAATGACTGTCTACTTGCATGCATGAACATTCATTTGCATATTTTAAATTTTTCCCTCCTTCACGCTTAATAAATAAGATAATAAAAAGGAAGGATTAACTAACGCGTCTTCTAAATCAGAAGAATGGAGAGAAAGTCACTCCTAATAAAGCTCACCCCAACGGTCGAATCATCGCAAGAGGAAAATAAACCTCGGTCGTTGGTCCTCAAGAGTAAAGAAGAGGGGGCAAGGACACCAGTGCGACTATTTATGCCACGTCCTTTTCCCTACGAGTCAAATAAAGCTGTACCGTGGAGATATGGGGAATCTTCACCAATAAAAGAAGAAATAACAAACATAGCCGGCATTGGGGGCACAACTAGAAGTGGAAGAATCTACTCCCCCAAGGACACACAAGAAGAGGTCCTCAAAAATAAAGGAAAAAATAAAAAGACCGAAGAAGAAAAAGAAAATAAGGAATCCAAGGAGGAGACAGAGGAACTACTCCAGTTTATAAGGCAGAGTGAGTATTCCATTATAGACCAGCTCAATCGCACACCTGCAAAGATCATGTTGCTATCCTTGATTATGAGCTCGGAACCGCACCGGAACGTCCTGCTGAAGGTCTTGAGCGAGGCGCATGTACCTCACACAATATCCCAAGAAAAGGTTGAGAGGATCGTCGGTCACATCACGGCAAGCGATCACCTCACCTTCACAAAGGAAGAACTCCCCCTAGAGGGGTCAAACCATAACAAGCCCTTGCATATCTCGGTTAAATGCAAGGAGTACCTCATCGACAAAGTTCTTGTGGATAACGGGTCATCCCTGAACGTGATGCCCAAGTGCACACTGGACAAGTTGACTATCCAAGGAACCCGTCTGCGCCCAAGCAACACCATCGTTCGAGCCTTCGACGGATCAAAACGAGAAGTAGTGGGAGAGATCAATTTGCCAATCCAAGTTGGACCCACTACCTTCAACGTCGATTTCCATGTAATGGACATTACTCCAGCATACAGCTGTCTCCTCGGCAGGCCTTGGATTCATGACGCTAAGGCAGTACCTTCGACGCTCCACCAGAAAGTCAAGTTCATAGTGGGCGACAAACTGGTCACGGTCCAAGCAGAAGACGATATCCTGATCAGTGGACCGTCCACCCAACCCTATGTGGATGCAGCTGAAGAGGCCCTTGAAACATCTTTTCAAGCGCTCGAAATTGCCAACATAGAGCGACTTCCCAAAAACACAAAGGTAGCCCGCATGATGCTGAAGCACGGTTACCATCCTGGCTGAGGACTGAGGGCAGATTCCCAAGGCATGAGGGAACCCCCGGAATTCAAAGACAATCCTTGCAAGTATGGCCTAGGATATGACCCTACTAAGGGCCGAGCAGAAAGGGGAAAAGGGAAGTCTCCCCTCCGCACACTCAAGCAAATTTTCCGAAGTGGAGGGGTGCAAGCGTCAAGAGCCACTCTGGTCATTAGGAAATCTTTTTCTTTGTTTAAGGGATGTAAACCCCATGATTGTTAGAGACTATCCCCCGGGGCGAGCCCGACCCCCGGGCATTTCAGGGCACATATTCCCTTATTAATTAATAAAGAATGATTCTTTCTATCTGCTTCTCTTCTTTCTACTTCCAACTAGACCACGTGAATAACCCTGTCTAAGTAAACATAAAAAAGAAGAAGAATAAAAAGCACTTCCAAATAATCAACATTTACCATTGCTATTGCCATCAAGCTAGTTGATTAGAAGCACATAAGAATAAGGTTTCACCTCATCCTTAAAGAAAGTCATGCTTCGCCAATACTGTGAAAAAAAAATCCACAAAAAAAGAAAAAGCCCAGAAAAGCCAAAGGCCAAAGAAAAGGGCAAACTACCCGGTAGGAAACCTACTAAGGGGGATACACAAAAGATAGGGTCGACCCGGTAAGATACCCGAACAACAATAAAGGGTAGCCTAGGCAAAAGTTAGGGTTACAAATAAGGTCCGCTAGGATTTCTCCAAAAATTTTACAAAAGAAGGAACCTAGACAAAAGTTAGGGCCAACACACAGTATCCTAGTTCGAAAACCCAAAGGGCGATCTAGGGAAATCAGCTAGCCATTTAAAAAGAAATGGAAATAAAACCAAAGAGCGCAAATACAAAAAGAAAGGAAAAATGTTTGCTTAGACAAAGCCTAGACACCTAAGCTTAACCCTAACCAGCCATTCTTACAAAATCCTTTTATCAATAAAAATCAACCCTCTAAAACACAAACTATTGATTTTTACCCCTTACTTCTTTTCTCTTGACCCTCACGACAATATTCTAATAATTAATTTGGGAATATGGAGGCGTATAGTCAACAAGAGGATTGAAATCCCTAAAGCAAGGAAAAAGGGACACTACATGACAAAAGTGCTCTACAAAAGAAAAAACAAGAAAAAAAAAGAAGAGAAGAAGAAGAAAGAAGAGAAAGAAAGAAATTACCCTTCGGTCACAAGAAGTCCGGCATGGTACAGCCAAGAGTAAACGCAACGAATCAGAAGGCTTTCAGCGCAACGAGACACGTTGGTTAAATCCTTTTGAAAACTTAATCAAAATAGGCATTATAGGACATCAAAACATAAAAACATTGCATGCATAAAATGTTTTTAGACCAGGTCCTATTACCTCTTTCAAAAAATAACAAAAAAAGCAACAAAAAAATATAAAAAGTAAAAAATCTCTTCCGTAATTCGAGACTGCCGTCTGGGCCAACCAGACCGCCGTCTCGGTTACCTAGCAAGACGAGACCGCCGTTTGGACCAACCAGACCGTCATCTCGACACAGGCAAAAACGAGATCGCCGTCTCGATCAACGAGACTGTCGTCTCGCTTAAGCCGAACGTTGAGACCGCTGTCTCGATGGACTAGACCGCCGTCTCGACTTGGAGGAGACACGAGACCGCCGTCTCGCCCACCCAGACGGCGGTCTCGATTTTGCAAAATTTCCTATATATAGGGGGCGCGCTTGGGGACTTCCTCACAACTCCCCTTGCCTCCAGAACTCCCTTTCTCTCAACTCCTGCACTCCCTAGCACCCTCTGGTCAGAATGTTTAGCAGAAGCGCTTCCAGGAAGAGAAGGAGCACCGCCGGTGCCAGTAGTTCTGCAGCACCGCCATCCCAGGACCCTTCTCAACTGTCGCCACAGCACCAGGCCCGCCTTGAAAATATCCGGACCTATCAATGGCACCCAATGCTCAAGCTGGATTTCAGCATCCTAGCTGAATTTGGATGGGAGGACGACGTCCGGGCCCATCTAGATAGCATTGGGTGGGGCTTCCTGCTGCAGCCACCACCTACACATGTGTACCCGCAAGCGGTACTGGAGTTCCTAGCCTCCGTCTCCTACTCTGAGGTCCCCTCCACGGTCCCGGGCCTACCGCCCACCAGGATGGTGACCTATTTTATGGGTGGACAATACCAGACCTCCACCCTCAAAGAATTCAACGTAGCCATCGGGTTCATCCGGCCCGAGGACTCCATGACCCAGGAGTACCATGAGGCGATCTGCTCGTGGCCCACCAACCTCACCGTCGCCGAGATGTGGCATGAGCTCACGGGAGCCACCACACTGCCCATGCTGATGAGGGGATCCGCGCTTCCCCCTGCACTCTGTATCTGCCACAAGCTGTTGGCAGGGACCATACATGGGAGGAAAGAGAGTCAGGGCAAAATATCCCTCCGGGTACTTCTTCCTGAGAGCCCTCAAGGACTTCGGGAACAGATCCACGGGGGTCGTCCTCATGGCTCCACTCATCACTCCCCTGGCAGAGAGTTTGGGATGCCCTGGCCAGGAAGAGCTGGCCTCCAACCTGCGACCCGAATCCATCGGTGGGTCAATTTTGGTCAGCATGGGAATGCTGATTCGCAGAGGGACCCAGTTGGCCCTCCACCCCACACTAGATTTTGCATTGGAACTCCATGACGCAATGCAGGATCTACCTACACCTCCCGACTTCCAACAACAGCCGCCACGGTATGCGGACGACTTCGCTAGCATGCACCGCCACATGAGCGATCTATGCCAGCAGTTCGACCATATGACTGTGAGGCAAGAGCAGATATCCCAGAGGCAGGAGCAACTATCCCAAAGGCAGGATGCCTTTGACACCCGGCTGGGAGAAATGTACCAGCACCAACAGGACATGCGCCACGATTGGACGACATTCCAGCAAGAATACCGGGATGAAGTCCAAGAGCATGCGGACTTCCGGTACCACATGTACCAGCATTTCCCTCCCCAGGGATCGGGCCCAGAGGATAGCCCCTAGGGATAGTGCTTGCAAAAATAGGGTTGTAATAAAATTTCCCCCATCAATAAAATTTTATTTCATGCATTTTTTTGCCATCTCTTGCAAAAGCCAGCGTAACAAAAAAAAAACTTAAACTTAAAAAAAGAAAAGGCATACGCTCAAGAAAAAGCCAAAATCCAAAATCGCGAGAAAAAAGAGTTAAAACCGCGAGAAAAAAGGCAGGATTAAGCCATCACCTCAAAATTTCGACTGCCAAGCAGGAGTCGAACAAAACTAAGACCCATCCGACCAACCAGCAAGGACCGGATGATCACCACCAAAAGAGCAAAAACAAAGAATCCCCAACAACCAACAAAGCTGGATGAAGCGCCCAACAAAATCCCCGGCACAGCCTGGATGGCCATTCAAGAGGTCCAAGAACAATCAACCAAACACAGAAAACACTCCCCAGTGAAAGGAGCATGAGCTACCCGAGCAGTAAGCCGCCACCACCACCAGTCCTACGTAGTGGACTGTACCAGCCTGATAGGGGGTTTATACCTATCAACCAGCACACAAGGAGTGCCTGAACGGCACATGGGCCACCTGAACAGTAAGCCGCCACCACCACCAGTCCCACACAACGGACTGCATTTACCAGCCTGATGGGGGGTTCATACCCATCCAGTCCCACACAACGGACTGTACCAGCCTGATGGGGGTTCATACCCATCCAGTCCCACACAACGGACTGTACCAGCCTGATGGGGGGTTCATACCCATCCAGTCCCACACAACGGACTGCAACTACCAGCCTGATGGGGGGTTCATACCCATCCAGTCCCACACAACGGACTGCATTTACCAGCCTGATGGGGGGTTCATACCCATCCAGTCCCACACAACGGACTGTACCAGCCTGATGGGGGGTTCATACCCATCCAGTCCCACACAACAGACTGTACCACCCTGATGGGGGGTTCATACCCATCTAGTCCCACACAACGGACTGTAACTACCAGCCTGATGGGGGGTTTATACCCATCAACCGAAGGATCGGCTACCGTCAGAAGGAGTATCTTGAGGTTTTACCACGTGTTAACCAAAGGGATCAGCTACGTCAGAAGTAGTATCCTGGAAGTGCACGAACACCGAAGTTTTCCCCAGAAGGTCAACCGCCGCAAGACGGGACATCCGAAGGGCAACCGGGTAAGAGGGTCAACTCTTTTACCTTCCTGTCAATCTGTTTGGCACAACAGACCAACAGTTGACTAGTCAGGTAAAGGGGGGGCAGCTGTAGACCCCAAATCTTGCCCGGCCTCCAAATAAAGACCAGAAGACCTCCTATTTGAAGATGGATGAAGCCTAACAAGCCATTAGGAGAGACTATTAGGCCCCATACTAGGATAGGAGGGAGTTTCTGTACCAAAAAATAAGTTTTCTCGCCTTGTTGGGACGAGACCGCCGTCTGGACTTCCCAGACCGCCGTCTCGCCTCATGCAAGTGGCGAGACCGCCGTCTCGCTTGACGAGACGGCGGTCTCGCCACCTGCGAAGGACGAGACGGCGGTCTCGTTTCCCCAGACGGCGGTCTCGCCGCGTTTGACAGGGCGAGACGGCGGTCTCGTTGGACGAGACGGCGGTCTCGACCCTATCAGACGAGAACGGCGGTCTCGCCACCTGACAGCGCGAAAACCTATAAATAGGGGCTCTCCCCCCCTCATTTCCACACACCACAAGCTTCTAGCTCTCCCTTCTCTCTAAAACTTCTCTCTAGAATCCCTCCGACGCATTTCCAGAGTTTCTGAGTGCCTTTGAGAGTGTTTTTTCGGCGTCTAGAAGAGTTTCAGATGTCTTGTAGAGTGAAGGGCTGCCAAAAAGCACCCTCTTTTTAAAGAGAAATAACAAAGAAAGCTTGCTTCGGAGGTTCAAATTCTCCCTCTCTACTTTTTATTGCTTTAATTTAAATTATGCAATAGATTAGGGCCATGTAGTCATCATTTTAAATTCCGCACAATAAAAAGGGCAAAAGAGTATTTTCCGGTTTATTTATTAACATAAAAAGCTGGCCTATCATAGGGAACCCGAAAGGGGCGTAGTAAAGGAACTGATACTTCCTTTATCGCGTAACTAACTCCCTTACCCAACTCTGGTTCTAATGACCAAAGTTGGTTTTCGAAAACCAACGCCTTTTAAAAACCTTTTCCGATGTTTCCGGTAAAAACATCGGTGGCGACTCCATAGAACCCAAAATAAATAAGTCCTTGGGTTAGCCCGGTTATCGGACAACCCAAAGACACCTTTCGAAAACCTTGCCCCTAGGTTAGCCCGGTTATCGGACAACCTAAAGGCGTTGTAACCACACATAAAAAACGCGAAAAACAAAAGGGTCGAAAAAAACCATCGCATCGCTCCGACCGACCTTCTCTCTTTCGAGACGGCGGCGACAGGCGGTCTCGCCACTTGCATGTGACGAGACGGCACGGCGGTCTGGGAAATCCAGACGGCGGTCTCGTCCCAACAAAGCGAGAAAACTTTTTTTTTTGGTACAGAAACTCCCTCCTATCCTAGTATGGGGCCTAATAGTCTCTCCTAATGGCTTGTTAGGCTTCGTCCATCTTCAAATAGGAGGTCTTCTGCTCTTTATTTGGAGGTCGGGCAAGATTTGGGGTCTACAATGACCATTGTGTAGCCAAGACGTTGAGAAGTGCCGATGGGACATGAACATTGTCGACATAGACCTAACATTTGTGACATTTCTTGGCATATTGATGACAATCACCTTCCATCGTAGACCAGAAGTATCCTGCCCTTAGGATCTTTTTTATCATGACATGCCCTGGCATGTGGGTTCCGAAGTCTCCTTCATGAATTTCCTTAATTAGGGTTTGAGCCTTTTCGTGATCCACACACCTCAGCAAGCTGGAGTAAAAAATTTTCTTATAAAGGGTTCCTCCGATCAACGTGAACCCTACGACTCTCTTCCGAATGATCCTTTTATCATTATCATTAATTCCCTCGGGATATTCACCCTTCGTGAGGTATCGCTTGATGTCATGATACCAAGGAGATTTGTCTTCCTCGCTAGTTACTGCCATACAAAAAGCTTGTTTATCTAAGGCGAACATGGATGACAAAGTAGCGAGGGCATCTGCGAACTGATTGTCTTCCGAGGGATGTACTCGAAAGTGATGTTTTCCATCATCGAAATCATATTCTGGATGTACTATAGATATGGGATCAATTTGAAATTTCTGGTTTCCCATTCACGCTTGAGTTGGTAGATGACAAGGGATGAGTCACCGAAAACTTTGAGTTTGGTCACCCCATGATCTAGGACTGCTTGGAATCCCAGGGCGCATGCTTCATACTCAACCATGTTATTGGTGTAGTTGAAATTTAGCCTGGCTGTTACCGGGATGTACTTCTTTTCAGGGGATATTAAAACAGCTCATATCCCATGTCCAAGCATGTTTGAGGCTCCGTCGAAGAACATAGTCCATGCATCATCTTTGGATTCTTCGTGTTGGATATGCATGATGTGTTCATCTGGAAAATCGTCTTGTAGGGATTGATATTCGTTTGTTGATCCATGTGCTAGGTAGTCTGCCAGGGGACACTACAAGAAAAAACACATTTAGCCACCAAAATTAGCGACCAAATTTTTTCGGTCACAATTAGCGACCGATTTAATTTCGGTCGCAATTAGCGATCGATTTAGCGACCAATTTAATTCGGTCGCAATTAGCGACCGATTTAGTGACCGAGTTAATTCAGTCGCAATTTAGCGACCGATTTAGCCACCAAAATATGATTTGGTTTCATTTTTTTATTTAGCGACCGAAATAGCGACCAATAGTTTGCGTCGCAAAATTTCGGTGGCTATTCCATAATAAAATAAAAAAATCATTTAGCAACTAATTTAGCGACCGAATCACAAATTGAAATAGTGACCGAATTAAAATCGATCGTTAATGAGAAATATATATTAAAAAATTATAAAAAAATATATATTAAAAATATAAAGTTAAATAATGAATTGGTTTTTCAAATATATATTAAATAATTATAAATAAAAAATATAGCAACTTAAAATTAAAAAAAATATTTATTTTTAAATTATATATATTATATAAATTATAAATATAAAGTTAAAAAATTATATTTAAAATTATAACCTTAAAAAATTATGATTATAAAATTAATAAAAATATAACTATTTTTAATGTTAAATAAATTATATATATTATATAAATTATATATATATATATATATATATATATATACATATATTACATAAATTAAAATTACATATATGAACTCTAAATTAATTTCATATATAAAATTTACATAAATAAAAATAAAAATTATCAACTTAAAAATAAATTATATTTTAATATATATATATATATATATATATATATATATATTTATATTTTTAACTATTCAAAAAACTAAGTATGAAAAAACTAATCAATTACTTTTTGAAATAGTCGATTAGTTTTTTAAATAGTTATTTATATATATATATATATATATATATATATATATATATATTAAAATATAATTTATTTTTAAGTTGATAATTTTTATTTTTATTTATGTAAATTTTATATATAAAATTAATTTGGAGTTCATATATGTAATTTTAATGAATGTATATATATATATATATATATATATATATATATATATAATTTATTTAACATTAAAAATAGTTATATTTTTATTAATTTTATAATCATAATTTTTTTAAGGTTATAATTTTAAATATAATTTTTTTAACTTTATATTTATAATTTATATAATATATATAATTTAAAAATAATTATTTTTTTAAAATTTTAAGTTGCTATATTTTTTTATTTATAATTATTTAATATATATTTGAAAAACCAATTCATTATTTAAAAATTAATTAATTGTTTACAAAAATAACTGATTCTCATCAAGTATGAAAAAATCAAGTATGAAAAAACTAATCAATTACTTTTTGAAAAAATCAATTAGTTTTTTAAATAGTTAAAAAAAAAAAATATATATATATATATATATATATATATATATATTATAGAAATGAAAATAATTTATACTTTGGAGAATATATATATATATATATATATATATATTAAAATATAATTTATTTTTAAGTTGATAATTTTTATTCTTATTAATGTAAATATAAAATTAATTTAGAGTTCATATATGTAATTTTAATTTATGTAATATATATATATATATATATATATATATATATAATTTATATAATATATATAATTTATTTAACATTAAAAATAGTTATATTTTTATTAATTTTATAATCATAATTTTTTTAAGGTTATAATTTTCAATATAATTTTTTCAACTTTATATTTATAATTTATATAATATATATAATTTAAATATAATTTTTTTAATTTTAATTTGATATATTTTTTTATTTATAATTATTTAATATATATTTGAAAAACTAATTGATTATTTAAAAATTAATCAATTATTTAAAAAAATAACTAGGTTCTCAGTATGAAAAACTAATTGATTACTTTTTGAAATAATCGATCAGTTTTTTAACTATAATAGCGGTTAACATGGAACCGCTTTTATATTTGAACATATAAGAGCGGTTAAACTGAACCGCTATCATATATATATTTTGCATAAATTAGAATAATAATTATCAACTTGAAAATAATTTATATTTAATATATATATATTCTAAAATATAATTTATTTTAATTTCTATAATATATATATATATATATATATAAATGAAAATAAGTTATATTTTGGAATATATATTTTATATTATAGTAATTAATATAAATTATATCTTAGAATATATATATATATATATATAATTTTACATCAAAATATTATTTCTTCTTATATACATATAATTTTTAAGATTTTTATTATCCTCCTAATTTATTATTAATTTCTAAAAAAATTATAATATCAAATAAATCAAAAAATTAAAAAAAGTTTAATCACACAAATAAATGTAAATATAATATTTAATAATATATTTTAAATATTATTTTACTACTTTCAACAATAAATCTAAATATATTATTAATTTTAGAAATATACAAATCTTTTTAAATACCTAATTTAAAACTATAAATGTTAAATAAAATATTAATTTAGAGTTCATATATGTAATTTTAATTTATGTATATATATATATATATATATATATATATATATATATAATTTATTTAACATTAAAAATAGTTATATTTTTATTAATTTTATAATCATAATTTTTTTAAGGTTATAATTTTAAATATAATTTTTTAACTTTATATTTATAATTTATATAATATATATATTTAAAAATAATTTTTTTAATTTTAATTTGATATATTTTTTTATTTATAATTATTTAATATATATTTGAAAAACTAATTGATTATTTAAAAATTAATCAATTATTTAAAAAAATAATCGATTCTCAAGTATGAAAAACTAATCGATTACTTTCTAAAATAATCGATCAGTTTTTTAACTATAATAGTGGTTAACGTAGAACCGCTATCATAGAGTCACTTTTAAGAGCAGTTAACTGAACGTTATCATATATATATATATATATATATATATATATATATATATATATATATATATTTTTGCATAAATTAGAATAATAATTATCAACTTTAAAATAATTTATATTTAATATATATATATATATATATTCTAAAATATAATTTATTTTAATTTTTATAATATATATATATATATATATATAAATGAAAATAAGTTATATTTTGGAATATATATTTTATATTATAGTAATTAATATAAATTATATTTTAGAATATATATATATATATATATATATATATATATATATATAATTTTACATCAAAATATTATTTCTTCTTATATACATATAATTTATAAGATTTTTATTATCCTCCTAATTTATTATTAATTTCTAAAAAAATTATAATATCAAATAAATCAAAAAATTAAAAAAAATTTAATCACACAAATAAATTTAAATATAATATTTAATAATATATTTTAAATATTATTTTACTACTTTCAACATAGTATATAAAATTAATTTAGAGTTCATATATGTAATTTTAATTTATGTAATATATATATATATATATATATATATATATATATATATATATATATATAATTTAGAGTTCATATATAAAATTAATTTAGAGTTCATATTACTCCTTATTTATGTAAATATTATATATAAAATTAATTTAGAGTTCATATATGTAATTTTAATTTATGTAATATATATATATATATATATATATATATATATATTTTATATAATATATATAATTTATTTAACATTAAAAATAGTTATATTTTTATTAATTTTATAATCATAATTTTTGTTAAGGTTATAATTTTAAATATAACCGATTAGTTTTCAAATAACCGATCATATTGGATAATTTTTTCAAATAATTAATTATAATCGATTAGTTTTCTAAATAATTGATTAGAATTGATTAGTTTTTCAAATAATAGATTATAATTGATTAATTTCTCAAATATATATTAAAAAATTATAAATAAAAATATAAATTATTTAAGAATATTAATTATTGTAAACATAAAGTAGAACATAGGAGGAGATGAGGATGATAATATAATCATGAAATTGACAAAAATGCAAAATTGAGAAGTTAAAAAAAGAAAAATTGAAGAAAATAGAGATTTAATTATACTTTTAATAAATTTAAGATAATACTAGTTTTGATTTTTATTTTTAAATATTTATTTTAATTTTTTAAAACAAAGAAACTATAATTTTAGTTTCTAAATACTAAATTTAAATAATTAAATTTATTATTATTTAATCTTTTAATTTTAGTATTAAAATTTAAATTATATTTTATTAAATTAAAATAATTACAATATATTTTTCTACTTTGAGAATGAAAATAATAATTAAACTAAAACAGAAAATATTATAATACATTTTTGAACTCTTTTTGAATGATTTTTTTTCCTAATTTTTTATAAAGTCAATTTTAATATTTAAAAGTATTTAACATTTTACTTTCTGAAACGTTTTCTGT
Organism: Sphenostylis stenocarpa; assembly: GCA_963425845.1. NCBI lineage: Eukaryota > Viridiplantae > Streptophyta > Magnoliopsida > Fabales > Fabaceae > Sphenostylis > Sphenostylis stenocarpa. Next base: position 54,776,785 of record OY731400.1, on the reverse strand, counting down.
ATTACCAAATTTAAAAACATAATATTCAAAAAAATAGTTAATGTAAGTTTTGATGATGATCGACTAAATTTTTAAATGATCGATCATATTTCAACCTATATAATAGTGGTTCCACGTTAACCGATATCTAAACTATATTTTAGATAGCGGTTAAGGGTTAACCGCTATTAGATGTTCTGTTTTAAGAGCGGTTCAAGTGGAACCGCTATCATATACAACTATTATGATCGGTTAAATTTTCAAATAACCAATCATATTGGATAAATTTTTCAAATAATTAATTATAATCGATTAGTTTTCTAAATAATTGATTAGAATTGATTAGTTTTTCAAATAATTGATTATAATTGATTAATTTCTCAAATATATATTAAAAAATTATAAATATAAATATAAATTATTTAAGAATATTAATTATTGTAAACATAAAGTAGAAAAATGATGTTATATTTTAAAAAGGTTTAAAAAAGTAGATTGGAAATAAATCTATAAAATTTTAAAAATGATGTTATAGTTTTAAAAATAAATATTAGAAAAAGGTTTAAAAACATGTATAAATTATATTTATATGTCCAAAATATTAAAGATATCTACATTTAAAAAAATACTAAAAAATATTAAAAGTTATACTTTAAATTAATGAAAATATTTAAAAAAAGTTATATTTATTAAAGTATTAAAAAATATTTTGTAATATATAAGTTAAAAAAATTATCATTAAATTTTTTAAAAATTATCAGTTTTGTAATTTATATACAATGAAAATAATATAATGGTATATTAGTATATAAATATATAAATATATAAATATGTAAATATATAAATATATCAATATATAAATATATGTAAGGATATAAAGATATAAATATATGTAAAGATATAAAGATACAAAATATAAAGATATAAAGATATAAATATGTAAAGATATAAATATATATATATATATATATATATATATATATATATATATACTTTAATATTTTGTACATGTAAATATAATTTATATATATTTTTAAATCTTTTTCTAATATTTATTTTTAAAAATATAATATTATTTTTAAAATTTAATATTTAAATTTTTATTTTTTTTCAAATATATAAAGATATAAATGTATAAGGATATAAATAAATATATAAATATATCAATATATATATATATATCAAAATATAAATATATAAATATATTAATATATAAATATATCATTATATAAATATATAAATATATATATATATATATATATATTAATATATATATATATATATATATATATATATATATATATCAATATATCAATATTATCCCCTCATATATTATTATATATTATTAGCGTAATTTTAGTTTAATTAAAAATTAGAATACAAATATATTATATTATATTAATATACCATTATGTTATAATATTTGTAATTTATTTTTATAGTGTATAAATTACAAAATTTGTATACTATACTAATATATAATTTGTATACTATACTAATAGTATAATATACTATATTATAATATTATTTGTATACAAAACTAATATCTTTATATCTTTATATATAAATATATAAATATGGAAAGATATAAATATATGTAAAAATATAAAGATATAAATATATAAAGATATAAATATATATATATATATATATATATATATATATATATAAATATAAAGATATAAATATATCAATATATCAATATATAAATATATCAATGTATTAATATTTAAATATATATTAAAATATATAAATATATTTTTATTTATAGATTTTATATTTATATATTTATACGGATATACATTTATTTGTATATAAATATAATTTATTTCTAAGTTATTATTAAAAAATCCTAGTAGCTCGAGTGGTTGGAGTTTCGACCTCCAACTCTAAGGTACCGGGTTCGAATCCCGATAATGACAATAAACCTAATCATAAGTTAACGTAATAATAAGTTAAACTTCTAAAAAATATAATATAATTAAGAGTTAGGGAAAATAAATATAAATAAAAACTTAAATAAGCAAAAATATAATATAAAAAGAGGTAGGGGAAATAAATAATAAATATAATTAAAAATGTAAATAAATAAAAATAATTAATTTTGTTATTGATTTAGCGACCGATTTAAATCGATCGCTATTTTTTAACTTTGTCATCGATTTAGCGACCAATTTGATATATTAATTTCGGTCGCTATTTTGCGATCAAAATAAAATCGGTCGCTAATTTCGGTCGCTAACTGATTAACGACCGATTTTTTGCCATTAGCGACCGATTTTTTCGGTCGCTAAAATGCTTTTTTGTTGTAGTGGGACTACCTTTGATAGTTTTTTGGGTGACATAGACGATGTCAAATTCTGAAAGGAGTACTTGCCACCTAGCTATTCTTCCAGTCAGGACGGGTTTTTCAAACAAGTATTTGATTGGATCCATTTTGGAAACCAACCAGGTTGTATGCCTAATCATATACTGCCTGAGACGTTGAGTTGTCCACACCAATGCACAACATGTTTTTTCGAGTGGTGTATAACGGGTCTCATAATCTAGGAATTTTTTGCTGAGGTAGTATATGACTTGTTCTTTCTTCCCCATATCATCTTGTTGACCGAGCACACATCCCATGGATTCATCGAGTACCGATAGATAAAGAATTAGAGGTTTTCCTTCAACAGGAGGCACTAGTACTGGTGGATTGGTTATGCACAACTTAATTTTCTCAAAAGCTTGTTGGCAATTCTTATTCCAAACTGTTGATTGGTTTTTGCGCAACAGTTTGAAGATGGGTGTGCATTTGTCTATGAGTTGTGTGATGAACCTTGCTATGTAGTTAATTCGACCAAGAAATCCTATGATCTCCTTTTCAGTTTCCGGTGGGGGCATTTCTAAAATTGCCTTTGTTTTGTCGGGGTCTACCTCGATTCCCTTTTTGCTGACGATAAACCCAAGTAGTTTACCCGACCGTACTTCAAATGTACACTTAGATGGGTTTAGCTTCAGTTGATACTTTCGAAGTCGATCGAATAATTTTCTCAAATAGAGAATGTGGTCCATTTCGTTCTTGGATTTGGTAATCATGTCATCCACATAAACTTCAATTTCTTTGTGGATCATGTCGTGGAATAATGCTACCATGACCCTTTGATAGGCAGCACATGCGTTCTTGAGTCCAAAAGGCATGACTCTGTAACAGAATATTCCCCACGGTGTGATGAAGGAAGTTTTTTCCCTATCTTCGACGGCTAGCTTAATCTGATTATACCTTGCGTATCTGTCCATGAAGGAATAAAGTGTGTTCATGGCGGTGTGATCCACCAACGTGTCAATGTGTGGTAGGGGAAAATCGTCTTTTGGACTTGCTCGATTTATATCCCTGTAATCTACACACACTCTGATTTTCCCATTCTTTTTCATGACTGACACGATGTTTGCCAGCCATTCAGGGTATTTGGACACGATAAGGAAATTAGCATCCAGTTGTTTATGTACTTCCTCTTGAATTTTTAAGGACCAATTGAGTTTCATCCTTCTTAGCTTTTGCTTTATTGGCTGGAAACCTTCTTTCAAAGGTAGTTTATGCTCCACTATACTTGGGTCGAGTCCAGGCATGTCATGGTAATACCAAGCGAATACGTCCACGTATTCTTCCAATAAATGTATTAACCCTTCCCTGATGTCACTATCAATTTGGGTACCGATATTCACTTCCTTCGTATCGTTCTTCTGTCCCAAATTGATGGTCTATGTCTCTTCCTGATAGGGCTGTATGGAGCTAGCTTCTCTTTCCAGCAATCTTTGCATGTCCAGAGAAATGGTCTCCTGCTCACTGTCGGATTTGACCCATTCACCTTCGGCTTCCGGATCCCACAGAGATTCATCAATCACAGACATGATCGTTTTAAGGGTTCTGTTTTAGGTATAGATTTTATTATTCAGTTATTTTGAAGGAATAATAAATAGAAGAGGGAAAAGAATAAATGTGAATATGGATGAAAAATGCCTCATATATTGAAATAAAGGAAAAGGTACAAAATAACTGCCAGCTGCTTCCAGTTCTGGACTTGTCCCTTCTCCAGCTGCATATACCAATTTAGAGCTGAATCAGTCAGGCTCTCCTGAAAGCAGTGAATCAGGAGTTCTTTGTTGTCGGCATGGGGAGCCATCTTGCGACAGTACATAGTAAGATGACTCCTGGGACAAGTCATTCCCATGTACTTTGGGAAGTCTTGGACCTTGAACTTTGGAGGGAAACAAATGTTCTTAACAAGGCACATATCAGCTGCCTCCTTCACGTCAAAGTTATGCCCCTCCATGTCCCTAAGTCTCTCTTCCAGAGCGGAGATTTGTTGCTTGGAGACTTCAGGGGGCTAAATGAGCACTACCCTTGCTTCGGATTACATGGGAGCTTTTTTCTTGTAAAAGAATTCCTCTTCTTGTTCCTCATGGTGAGATGCGTGGTCACCATGAGTATCGCCCTCATTGAAGTTCTGCTGGTGCATTAACTCCATCATCTACACCATTTGTTCTCTTAAGGAATTAACTTCAGCAGTGAGTTTACAGTTCTGCTCTTCTAGTTGCTCCATTACTTTAGCCTTTTGTGCACGGGTTCGGACCACAGGAAGGCTAGCCACTTTCTAGGATGCGGAAATGAATTTTATTACTTAAAATGAATGATTGGTGTGGGATAGATACACCTTAAGACAATGGTTTAGTATCATCCTTAAAGATTTACGCTTCATGGAGCACCATACCCACTTCGGTATAATGGTTCCTTCCCCATCATGGTTTCAACAAGTATAACGAAGGTCACCATATACCTTAGTACACTTGTCCCTTCCTTATGGATGGTTACAAATGTGTTTGGGGCCTCTTTCGCCTTTGTCTTAGGGATATCTAATGCCCCCTAGCATGAATGTGTTTATGCATGCACTAGTACAAAAGGGAGCATATGTTCAAAGTGAGATAACTTTTGACTGGGATGTCAGATTTGGACGCACAACATATCAATACGAAGAGGAAAAAGTGAAGAATAAATGGCAAATTCCAAAGGGGATTAGCCCCAACAATTTTCCCAAAAAATGCTCCTAAGACCCATTTTTTCATAGCTTTATTAAGATGATGTGTATGCACACTTTCCTTATGCATTTATTTTCTCTCTTGATTTTTCCACTCATGAAATGATGCGATATGAATTATTTGACTTTGTTAAAAAATTCTTTATAAATTTTGTTATTATTGTTTTTTATTCGTTTTGTGACCCCTTTATCTCTTCTGTAGGTCAACGTGGCTACTTAGCTTACAAAGAACTTGAAACCAAGCTAGCTAAAATGATGATTGTCCGAGATAAAGTTGGTTTATTATAAAAAGAAAGGTTTTAGAACCCCTTATCTCTTCTATCGGTCCACGTGGCTACTTAGCTTACAAAGAACCTGAAACCAGGCTAGCTACAATGTAGATTGTCCAAGATAAAGGTGTTTATTATGAAAAGGTTTTTGAGATTTTGTTTTATTTTTGCTGTTGTATGATTATGCTATGCAACAAACAAATGCACAAACAATTCACATCCGCGGATAGAGCGATGCTGTTTAATTACGAGGTAGGGGTTTCCTGTAGAAAAGTGCATTGGCAACAGTAGGTTCTAACTGTTCTCACCAAGGTCAGGCCCCCAAGGTGACCCCATTATAGGGACCTTTCAATCTCTCAGTCTTTGAACCATGCATGGATCTCCCTGTCGATGTTCTTAGACCAAAAGAAGAAGGTTATCACCTTGAGTGGTGGTTTCCGACAACGACCTGCTAGCACTAAGGCCACTACCATGGTCGGTCGTACCTGCCACTCACTCCCTATGTGTATTCTCTCTTGCCCCCGGGTATAGATGGACTATTGTTTGCAAGGGTTTGTGTACAGTTTATTTCAAACAATTACAAAAAATAAGCATACAACAATTATTAAAGACAAACAGTAAAACATGTTATAACGCAATAAAGGGTAAAAGTATAATTTCTAGTTTTTATTTCTTAAGCTAGTCCATGACTAAATGGGATCAACTCTATAGCTTTCCTAGCGGAGTCGCCATCTGTCATTGTCGTCAGAAGAGACGGTCGGAGCAACGCGATGGTTTTGAATGACTCGTGTTTTTTTGAAAGAAGTGGTTCAACACCTTTATGTTGTCCGATAACAGGGTTGGACCTAAAGGCGAGGTTTTCGAAAAGGTTCGAGGAGTCGCCATCAATGTTTTAACCTTAAACACTGAAAAAGGTAAAAAATGAAGAAGAAGGTAGTGGTTTTAGAAAAAACCAACTTTGGCCATTACAACCAGAGTCGGGTAAGGGAGTTAGTTACGTGTGGGGAAGGTGTTAGCACCCCACAACGCCCCTTTCGGGTTCCCTATGATGGACTAGTTTAAAAAAATAAATACTTAAAGAAATTATGCTTTTACCCTATTATTCTATCTACTTGCAAAATTTAAATGTCTACATGGCCATATTATCTAATGCACACAAAGAAAGCAATAAAGAAAGCAGTAAAAGAGAGAGAGAATAAGGAAGGAACCTCCAAAGCAAGCTTTATATTAACCCTTCGAAACTTGAGTGTAGACCCCAAATTTTGCCCGGCCCCAAAATAAAGAGCATAAGACCTCCAATTCAAAGATGGGCAAGGCCTAAAAGGTCCCTCAGATAGACTATTAGGCCCCATACTAGAGTAGGAAGGCTTTTCTGTACAAAAAATAAGGATTTCCACCTTAAGGGTCGAGACCGCCATCTCGCTTATCGGGACCACCGTCTCGTCATTGGCAAGGTCGAGACCGCCATCTTGTTTGGCGAGACGGTCGTCTCGCCACTTGCCATGACGAGATCGCCTTCCCGTTTGGCGAGACAACCCTCTCGCCATTTGGAAAATCGATATCGTCGTCCCGATTGGCGAGACAGTCGTCTCGACCTTGCCAGGCGAGACGACGGTCTCGACCTGACAGACACGAATCCCTATAAAAGGAGGGTGCTCGCCCCTTCATTTCACACAGTTCTTCCACCTTTCCTTCTAGCATTTCTAGGAATTCTTCTTTGAGAGCCCCTCCGAAGAATTTTCAGAGTTTTCTGAGAGTTCTTAGAGAGTTTTTATAGCGTTGCGAGAGAGAAAAGTTAATATTATAGAGCGAAGGACTGCCAAAATGCGTCTTATTTTCTAAGAGAATTAATCGAAGCTTGCTCCGGAGGTTTCTTCACTCTCTCCCTCTCTTTTACCGTCTTTTTTACTTATATTAATTTGTGCAATAGCTACTAGGGCCATGTAGTCATTATCTTTTAATTTCGCGAATAAAAGGGTAAAAGCATCATTTTAAAAGTTTGTTTATAAAATAACCGACCTATCATAGGGAACCTGAGAGGGGCGTCGTAGGGAAGCTAATACCTTCCCTACACGTAACTAACTCCCGTACCCAACTCTAGTTATAATGGCCAAAGTTGGTTTTTCTTAAAAACCAACGCCTTCTTTTTTTCCCTTTTCCGATGTTTTCGGTAAAAACATCGGTGGCGACTCCATAAGAACTCTCTTTGAAAACCTTGCTTTTAGGTCCAGCTCGGTTACCGGACAACCTAAAAGCTCCCTTTCGAAAACCTCGCCCCTAGGTCCAGCCCGGTTATCGGACAACCTAGAGGCATTGTAACCTCACCCATATAAAACGCGAAAACAGAAGTCGGAACCATCGCGTCGCTCCGGCCGCCTCTTTTGATGGTGGCGATAGATGGCGACTCCACTGGAGAAGCCTAGAGAGTTGATCTCATTTAGTGATGGGTCGGTTTAATAAATAAACTTAGGAATTTCGCTTTTACCCTACCTTGTTTTATAACATGTTTATTTGCTTGGCTTTAATAATTGTTGTTTGTTTATATTACGCAATTGTTTGAAATACAAACTGTACACAAACCTTTGCACACAACAATTCCCTCTATACCTGGGGGCAAGTGAGAAATCCATATGGAGTGGGTGGCAGGTACGGTTTGTCGTAGTGAGGGCCATGCAGCCCACCGGTATGATTGGAAACCACCACTCAAGGTGATAACCTTCCTCTTTTGGCACAAAGACTGACTATGGCCTTAGTGCTAAGCATGGTCGGAAGGCTGGAGAGTGGGGACCCTATAATGGGGGCACCTTGGGGGCCTAAGCCTTGGTGAGAACAGTTAGAACCTACCTTTGCCAACGAACTTTTCTGCAGGAAAACCCTACCTCGTGATAAAAACGTCTTCTTACGCGTTCGCGGATGAGTGAATTGTGTGTGCATTTGTTTGTTGCATTTGATTGCATAGCATAACCAAACAACAGATGAAAAGAGAAAAATCACAAAAATATTTTCGCAATAAACACCCTTATCTCGGACAGTCTGCCTTTTAGCTAGCCTGGTTTCAGGTTCTTTGTAAGCTAAGTAGTCACGCAGTCCGACAGAAGAGATAAGGGACGCTAACATTATTCTTTCGCAATAAACCATTTTATCTCGGACAGTCTGCCTTTTAGCTAGCCTGGTTTCAGGTTCTTTGTAAGCTAAGTAGCCACGCAGTCCGACAGAAGAGATAAAAGGCTATAAAATAAAACCATAAAAAATCAAATAAAAACCCAATGAATAAAAATGGGACCTTGCTCATAATCATTAAATTCATAAAACATCCATATGAGTAGTTTATTTAAAAAATATATATATACATCATGTAGAAATAAAACATGATAAATATTTAGGAAAAAACAAACACTCGCATGCATACCTACAATAAGCATCATGTTTATAAGCATGCATTTTGGTTTTTAAAAAATGGAGGGGTCTAGTAGACAATTGAAGAAAGTGGACATTCCCTGATACCACACTGAGAAAGTGGAACGACTTTGCACGTTTATGACACTAGAGGTCCGCTTCGATTTCGAGAAATCCTATGGACGGATTCTCGACCTACTGAAGATCTGTGTCGATCCCGCTTTTATCGGGATTCTAGTCCATTTTTGGAACTCTAGTATGCACTGCTTCAAATTCCCGCAGTTCGATATGGTGCCTACTTTGGAGGAGTATGAGATTATGCTAAAATGGCCCAAATCAGCCGGGGTCCATATCCGCCATGGAGCATATACTTCTGCAGCACAAGTCGCTGCCATCATCCGATTGTTGTTTCGGCAGACTACCCTAATAGCAAAAGGGAATGTCCAGGGTTGGAAAGTCTCAATGTTAGAAGACCATCTGTCCTCTTTGGCTGAAAGGGCAGAATGGGCTGCCTTTAATAAAACCCTGGATTTAATCTTATTTGGAACAATTTTGTTGCGCTTCCATATCGACATAGTAGACCAAGCCGTCATGCATGTTAGAAAAGTAGGTTGAGATCAAGAGGGGGGTGAATTGATCTTTGAAAGATTTTCGCAATTAACAGATTATCTATTTGTAAAAATAAGATTTCAGATCTATTCTTGAATCACAAAGCAATCAATCAACGATAAACGCAACAACAGAATTAAAAGAGGAGAAAGGTTTAGA